>RJWH01006223.1:0-58840 GCA_004363575.1 Solenodon paradoxus
CTTTCCTTCGCTATCCTGATGTAATAGTTTTTTGTTAGGATTTCAGGTTGCAGAGAATAGGCCGGGGGCAGGAACTCCAGCTAAAGGTGGGTCTGTAGGCTTCATGCAAGTAGTTGGGTAAGTAGTGACCCCAGGCAGGGATGATGCAGCTGTCTTTCCAGAGAAAGGTACCACAGCAGAGCTGGAAGCTTCATGAACCAAGTTTGCAGGAAAGTACTCCGCTGCCTGTGCTAGGGTTGCAGGCTGTGGCTGCCTGCTGCTCTCTTCAGGCCATTGCAGCCCTAGCAACCATAAGAATCATAACCAGGAGAATAAACTGTCTCAGGATTTCAAGCACCATTGACAGCTGAGGGGCAGGGATTTTGACCTCTGACCTAACTCCAATATGACATCCCCCAGAGCCAACTCTAACTCCAATATAGTATCTACCAATGCTGGTGCACACAGACAAAAGTCAGTCTGGGAGTGTCTCTGTTCAATGGAAGGCTTCCCTTATTCCTTATTCCTCCTATTGAATTTTTTTTTCAACAAATGATTTATGCACATATCTTCCTTTGGCTCCTCCCTGCTCCCTATTCTGAGATCTCTGCTCCCCTAGAGCTCTATTTTTCCTCAAAGGAAAGGCTCTTTGTTTTCCCCACCAGTATGTGTATACTCCCTTTTAGGGTGCTCTTCCTAGATGCTGGGACACCCAATGTGGAGTAAGCCTGTTAGTCCCTGAGAAGAAATTCTATATCCCTGGTGTCCCTGTGGACAAGGTTACAGTACCTGGGTAGTGATTCTGGCAAGACCGTGTCTCAGTTTTCCTGTCCTTTCTGTTGTTCTCTATCACTTTTCCTTGTGGAGATGCTGGTCCCCAATCCTTAGGGTTTTTTTCCCCCAAAGGTTGTAGTTTGTATCTAGATGTGATTTTGTTGTTTTCATGGGGAGGAGGTAAGCTCAAGATCTTTCTAGTCCACCATGCTGGGTGTGCCTCTGTACTTGCATGTTTTACTAATAGTGATTTATACCACTTGGCTCTTTCAGTGTTTATGTTTGGAATTTGAGTGGCTGAGTGATCTCCATATTCATGTAACTGGATGCCTAGAGTGATTTATCAGCATGTTTACTGGAGGTCTAATCACGACCAGGGACTGGGTCTTAGACACAGTGCAGGGCCTCAGTTTAGCTACACTTCAGGGAGTATTTGCTGTAGAGTCAACTCTCTTGATTTCGGAATTCTCAGAATTATAATTACTCCAGAAGCTTTACATTTGAGAAGGAATTCTTCTGAAGTGGGCTTAACTGTACACAGAGCAAGTTATTGTAGTTGGGGAGAGTAATCCATGATAAAATCTCAATTCAATATGAACTCTTGCACACCCATGTGATGTGAGATTCTTGAGTATGATGACAGTAGGAAAAAATGACTGAAAACCCTAGAAACAGTGCAAGTGGGGAAATGATTCAGGTCATATTTGACCTATTTTAAGTTGATTCTTGAGATTCTTTCAGATAACAGTGGGGTTAGAAGACAGAACTCAAAGGGTATCACATGTCACCATTACTAATATTCCCAGCTATGTTTAGAACTTCTCCACCAGATGGTTCTGAGGACAGAACAGCGATCGGTGTCTCCCACTGACATCTATTTCTCCCAGTGAGAGACTGCCCCGTATGTTAGTACAATATGTCGCTTGAGGTGAAGTATCAGTTTGTATTGGTGGGAACCTGCCATTTGCTGTTCCCTTTTCCTCATGCCTTTTCCTGCCTTTCTGGTCTTTTCTAGGTCTCTGGCCTGTCAGGAAGACCATTGGTGCTGCAGTGGAAGCCAGCGGCTAAGTCTTGTGTATGGCGTGGCTAAGGTTGCAGCCTCTCACCTCTGCCTTCCTCCATTTTGGGCTGATTACTTTTGTGCTCTTCCTGAATGGTCTTTGGGCAGAGACTGGCGGCTCAGGTGGTGTGCCCAGCACAGGGCAAAACAATGAGTCCTGTTCAGGGTCATCGGACTGCAAGGAAGGTGTCATCCTACCGATCTGGTACCCGGAGAACCCTTCCCTTGGGGACAAGATTGCCAGGGTCATTGTCTATTTTGTGGCCCTAATATACATGTTCCTTGGGGTGTCCATCATTGCAGACCGCTTCATGGCGTCTATTGAAGTCATCACTTCTCAAGAGAGAGAAGTAACTATAAAAAAACCCAATGGAGAGACCAGTACAACCACAATTCGAATCTGGAATGAAACTGTCTCCAATCTGACTCTTATGGCCCTGGGTTCCTCTGCTCCTGAGATCCTCCTCTCTTTAATTGAGGTGTGTGGTCATGGGTTCATTGCCGGTGATCTGGGACCTTCTACCATCGTAGGCAGTGCAGCTTTCAACATGTTCATCATCATTGGCATCTGCATCTATGTTATCCCTGATGGAGAGACTCGCAAGATCAAGCACCTACGAGTCTTCTTTGTGACTGCTGCTTGGAGCATCTTTGCTTACATCTGGCTCTATATGATCCTGGCAGTCTTCTCTCCTGGTGTGGTTCAGGTTTGGGAAGGCCTCCTCACTCTCTTCTTCTTTCCGGTGTGTGTCATTCTAGCCTGGGTGGCAGACAGGCGACTGCTCTTCTACAAATACATGCACAAAAAATACCGCACGGATAAAAGCCGGGCAGTTATCATAGAGACAGAGGGGGACCATCCCAAGGGCATTGAAATGGATGGGAAAATGATGAATTCCCACTTCCTAGATGCAAACCTGGTGCCCCTGGAAGGGAAGGAAACAGATGAGTCCCGCAGGGAGATGATTCGGATTCTCAAGGATCTGAAGCAAAAACACCCAGAGAAGGACTTAGATCAGCTGGTGGAGATGGCCAATTACCATGCTCTTTCCCATCAACAGAAGAGCCGCGCCTTCTACCGGATCCAAGCCACACGTATGATGACAGGTGCAGGCAATATCCTGAAGAAACATGCAGCGGAACAAGCCAAGAAGTCATCCAGCATGAACGAGGTGCAAACTGAGGAGCCTGAGGACTTTGTCTCCAAGGTCTTCTTTGACCCATGCTCTTACCAGTGCCTGGAAAACTGTGGGGCTGTGCTCTTGACGGTGGTGAGGAAAGGGGGGGACACATCCAAGACCATGTATGTGGACTATAAAACAGAGGATGGTTCTGCCAATGCAGGGGCTGACTACGAGTTCACAGAGGGCACTGTGGTTCTGAAGCCAGGAGAGACCCAAAAGGAATTCTCTGTGGGCATCATTGATGATGACATCTTTGAGGAGGATGAACACTTCTTTGTGAGACTGAACAGTGTCCGCATGGAGGAGGAGCAGACAGAAGAAGAGAATGCACCAACACTACTCAACAGTCTTCCCCTGCCTCGGGCTGTCCTGGTGTCCCCGCATGTGGCCACAGTCACTATCTTGGATGATGACCATGCAGGCATCTTCACTTTCGAATGTGACACTATTCATGTCAGTGAGAGTATTGGTGTCATGGAGGTCAAGGTTCTGCGGACATCAGGTGCCCGGGGCACAGTCATCGTTCCCTTTAGGACAGTAGAAGGGACAGCCAAGGGTGGTGGTGAGGATTATGAAGACATATATGGGGAGCTGGAGTTCAAGAATGATGAAACTGTGTAAGTAAACTTCCCATATTCTATCACCCTCCATGCTTATCACCATCTTCTTTCCTTTTGTACTACACTTTAAAACTTGTCCTTGTGTTTGTGTTAATGTCCCGCTTTGGTTCCATCACAGGTATACAGGATCAACAGACACTACTGGCAGGTTCTTCATCCAAACTCTCCTCAGTTTTCTCACATACAGTTGTTTCTTGGCAAGGAATCCTATGGCAGGATCTAAGGACAGAACATTTTGTTTATTGATACTCACAGTGATGGCTGGTGGAGGTGAGGGGTGACAGAAGTTTTGACATCAGATTTTAGAGAATTCTTAAAACTAAGAAAGAGGTGGAAGAGTTCTTGTGTCTCTCCTTCCTTCCTCTTCTTCTCATGCCAAAGGGTTGTATGAACTTTGAAGCCAATCCTTACCTACAGAGACAGTGCTAACCCAATCTAGATGGCCTCAAGAAAATGGGTGGCATTGACGTCCCCCCTCCCCTCAGTACCATGTCACCCTTGTAGAACCAGACTTCAAGCCCTCCCCCTTCACTTTTGAAATTACAATACTGAAACTGGACAATCTCTTTAAAATGCCCAGAGACTATTTTGTGGTGTGAGACTTCCCCAACTTAGATACGATGAGTTAATTTGGATTGGGTAAATGAAGATGCCTTGGAGAAGTGGCCGCCTGTCTTTAGTCACAAGTTTACATCCAAAAATCTGGTTAAGCAGTGAAGAAGAAGTGTCTTAAAAATTAAGGGAGAAAAGGTCTCTTTGGTGTGGTTATCACTTTTCAATGTGTAGAATTCTTCTGAAATGCTTACCAAGTTACTGTCCCATTTAGCCTTTCAGAACCTGTAGGCACTGCACTTCTATTGCGTCTGTTACTCTAAGGCCTCTCCCTCATGGAAACTTCTTGTACTGGGTGATCTGTCCTTTTTCTCAGATGAATAACTTTGAAGATGAAAGCAGAATGACTTTTCTCAGGATTTGCAACTTATGAGAGGACAAACTTTCCAGGGAGGCCAAGAAGGATGGGGATAAGAAGGGAGAACCTTGTCTCCAAATGTTCGCTCATACCTTCAAGCAATAAGAAGTAGCAGAGGAAGTAAAAAAAAAGAGAGCAGGATGTAAGGCAGGGATATCACATTGCTCTAAGAACTTGTTAATAACACTTTCAGTGGGAAATGAAAGCATAACTTCTAGAAGAGCAAAGGAATTTGTGGGAAAGGGGGTCTATGGAATAGGGAGGGGTGTTCCAGAGGTGTCTTTTCTCAGGGCTGGTTATGGTACAGAGCTGTAAAGGGGTTGGAGTCTACTGAGAGCAGAGCTGAGTGAGTAATCCAGGGAACTCTGCTCTTGTTTTTCAATTCTGCCCTAATAATGTGACTTTGGGCAAATCACTTAGTCTTAGATCTAGAACTAAACTGCCTTATCCATCAGTAGGAATAACAGTGTTTTCCTTGCCTACGGACAGGGCTGGGTATTTTTGCAGTCCCTTCCAGCTCTGGGATTTCCTAAACTATAGATGTAGGTGCTCAGTGTAGGTCATATTTGCACTAGCCAAAGATGGAACAGGGAACAGTGTCTCCTGAAGTGAAATCACCATTGACAAACTGATTTATTTGAGTGCTGTTTAGTCATTTTGCTGGGAAGGATAATCATTTAGCGTAAGTAAAAACTCATGCCTTCCAGAGAATACTATTCATTTCTCTTTGCTCTGGGGAGAGTGTGTATACATACAAATGAAAGACAGGCCCTTGCTGGGAAGATGATCTCCATGATGTTTCTTTCATACATGTTTATGGCAATGTCAGTATATTAGATGTTATTGTCAGACGTTAAATGGCATAAAGACCACAAAATTGGTGATAATTTGACAGACTAGTGGTTCTTCTTGTTTATTACCTAACTACCAAAGGCACTGAATAGTAGTCCTTGAAAGGTTGGAGGCTTGGCTGTGTATGTTTTTCAGCCCATTAGTAATCAATTGTGCACCCAGGGTCTCTGAATGTGACTTAACCTTGCTCAAACCTATTTGTGTTTTTAGCTTGAATAATATCTTGGTGTGAATGAGTCTCATGAATGATCACTCCTGGGTTATACTGGTTTGAAATGTCTATCAACATTCGTAAGTTTGAGATTTTGATCCAGATATTCTAGGGTCTGGTGAACAGTCTTAAGTTCTCATCTGTTCCTTTGCATTATTTTTTAGACTTCAGTATAGATACACCCTTTTGCTCTTGCTTATTACAGAATAATGAGTCCAAAGCCTGATGTTCTATCCTCATATCACAACCCTACCGTTGAATGTTACATTTTAGTTTTACAACTAGAGTCAGTATGATGTAACAAAAAAATCATGGTCTGAATACTCTGGGTTAGGATTCTGACTCTACTGCCAGTTTAACCATGTAGTTTAGGGAGATTTTATTAACTTTGAGATTATTTCCTCATTGAGAAATTGAGGGCAGAAATTATGTCTCTTGTGGGCTGTTATAATGATTCAAGATAGTGTATGCGGTGTTCCTAGTACCTGGTATGTGCTATGTAAACAAGGCCACTGTAATATCGATGACTTAACAATATTCTTCAGACGATACCATTGAAATGATCAGGTTTCTTGAATCTCTATGTGACCCTAATTAATAAGCATGCTAGGTTTTGGTTGCCATGAAGATTCCTAAACTAAACTCATAAATATTAGAACTAGAGCAATCCCTAGAATATCTACCAGAGTAGTTTTTCTCAAATTTAAATGTGCTTATGAAATATCAGGAACTTTGTTAAAATGCAGAATATTATCCAAAAGTCTAGAAAAGAGGTTGAATTTGTACATTTGTTACAAGATCCTATGCTATCTGTCCCAGTTTAAACTTGAAAAGACTTTACAGCTCTTGACCAAGCCATGAGACCTAGTCAGGAGAGCGGCTTTTTAAATGACTTGCTTAATTGAATCATGAATGCTTGCTTTCCAGTTCCAACTTTCGTCTCCAACTTAGCTAGAACCCAGCTCCTATGGAGACCCTGATAATTGCAGTACCAATCTGGAAACTCAAAGAGAATCCTCTGGGTGCTTAAACAGAAGCTGTGTGGAATCTAGAACAATTCTACTTTCTCATCTTTCCCTCTTTATGTGGCTTTATTTGTCTACCAAGCTTGGTAACACTGGCAATTTTGCCCTCCCCACACTCCTCTAAATCTAATCAGATTGAAGCCAGATCTATGCTCTAGCATTAATATTGGGTCTGTGGATTCAATTGTTGGTTTTATATTTTACTTCTTCAAAGGTGTCCTTTGCACCATGGTGAGATGCAAAAGCAGAAACTTTGGAGTCTGACAGATACCAATCTATCACTAACCAGCAGTGTGACTTTGAATAAGTTACTTCTTTTGTCTGAGATCCAGACATTTTGTTGGAATGATAAGAATCATATCTATTCTTCAGGAGAGTGATGAGTGTTACATATATATAGGAAGAAAATGCACCTTTAGCACAGAGTCTGCTCAGAGGGTGCTCAGTCATTCAACAAACATTTATCAACTATCTGCGACGTGCTAGGTACATTACTAAGTGCTAGAGATGAATAATTGAGTCAGACCAGCTGGCATTTTAAGGATCAAGTATCTTATTCTCCAATGGAAAGGATACAAATTATACAAACAAATCAAAACACATAGGAAAACTGGTATGGAGATCAAGTTCAATTTAAAAAAAAAAAAAGAATGAAAGCCCCTTAAATGTGTGTGAGACACCTCAAGTTTTTAAAGTAACATCCACTCAAGTTGCAGGAATAAAGTAGATGCAGTGGGGGTAGGCACATGACTCACTTGAGCCCATGTTACTGTAGCACTGTAATACTAAATATTGACATCTTCATGATCTAGAAATAGCCCCAATGTCGAGACTGCCATCACAGTAAGTCATGAGAAGAATGGCCTTTGAACCTCCTGTGGATCACAACAAAGCCTTCCGAAACCTGGGCTCTGTCAGCATTTTAATTGTTCTCATGAAACATGTATCTGCCTCCTCTATCCCTGGCTCACTGCACAGCTCTGCAAAATATCAGATTGTTGCAGCTCATGAACCTTTGAAGTCTCTGGGAATAGTTAAAGCCATTGATGTCAAGTATACATATACCAAAGTCCACTGTAATGAAATAACGTAGACCTCTTTGAAGAAAATGGAATATTCTTTGTGCCACATATTTTCCAATAAGATTAGAAGGTTAGAGCTGGAAGGTATATTAAGCTGAGATTCCGAGTGGAAAAGTGACTTGTATAAGAGCACACAGCTAGTTATGACAGAAAGTTGGCGCTGAAAGAACTTTTTAGAGGCTACTGATCTTTGTCACCCCCTCCTGGTTTAGATTTTTTCATATTTTTTTATCCATCAAAAAATATTAACTTTAGAGAAAACATGGGAATTCTTAGATGAAAGTTCTAGAGCTAGAAGTGAAAATCCAGTATTATGTGACTAATGTCTTCACTAAGTGTAATAATATATTATCAACTATTTTAAATCTCTTACTTCACCTTGAGTATGTTCAGGGAGGAAATTATTGAGCCTATAGCGGGGGAAACACCTGTATCTTAGTGATCTCTTACGGAGAAAAGGTAAGTATGACTGAGACACCTTTTAGGCAGTGCAGACAGACTGTAGATAAGACCTTGTTCCATGAAATAATGATTTTTTTTTTCAAAATTATGCAGAACATTCTCTTTCAGAGATGTTTTCTCAGCAAAGTGTCAACCTTGAATTTTTCCATCTAAACCTATAAAATTCTGGAGTGTTCCAGGGCACAGTTTGCACATTCTCAAGTTTTACTAAATCACAGTAGGTTTTGTTTTCTTTTTTTGTGTGGCTCAACAAGGTGTTAAGATAGTCCTTTTCTGGTCACCCAGGGAGATAATTTGCCTTTAGAATACCCTTTTTGTGCTTGAGAAAGTCACAGCTGTAAGCTTCTGAGGGCCAGGTGGAGGTAGTAACAATTCTCCCTTAGCAGGAATCTCTCCCTTTCTCTTTTCTTCTGCACTCAGTGCCTGACTTCCAGTAACAAGCTCCCTCCCCCAACTTTAGGTTAACATGGGTCATCACCAGGAGCCCCCGGCCTCATAGAACTTACAGTGGAGCCCTGTGCTTGACTCAGAGTTGTCCTGAAGAAGGAAATCCATGTCTCATCCAGTGGTTGAATGAGGTGCCTAGAGGACATTCAAGTAACATATCAACTATAACTGTCCCCCTTCTGGGCCCAAAGGAGTGATTAAAAGCTAAGTAAATATTTTAGCAGAAGCCTCATATTCTGATCTTTTTCTTTATTATGGAAATTATCAAAGACTATGTCAAAGAATGATATAGTCCAAGTCCAGGATTCTTAAAGCACCCTGCATTCACTTAAACTTTAGAAATCTGTACAAGTGTCCAGGAAGTCTACATCCTTCCTGCTTGATTTGTTTTAGGATCTAAGGTTGGCATGGTGATGAGTGTTACATCACTTTCTGTCTTAGTTTGGATTGGTCAACAGGACATCTACCTGCCATGGTCAGGGACCACGTGCATTGGAGGACCTAGTGCCCACCCCTGTCTTCTCACGTGGGTCTGCTCTCTGACACAAGAAAACTCAGTGGTGGTGATTGGAGATTCCAGGGAGAATGTTCAGCTGATTTGAGAAAGAAAGCACCTTGAGATTGGAGATGATCACATGACTGGTTAGTAAGGGTGAAAAGACAAACCAGTCTTACCCTCAAAGCAGGCTTTTCTGTGACTTTCTTGGAGAGGCGCTAGTTGAGGCCTTCATGCTCCTGGGGACCCTGCTGTTTTGTCTTGACACTGCTAGCTTCCAAGGTCAAAGTTGCCTCACCCGTGCACAAGAATGATGGGAAGGGGTAGCTGAGCAAAGCAAGCTGAGTGGGAAGGACTTTTTCTTGTCGGTCCGCCTTTCCTCAACTTCCCCGCTGTGTTCGGGTAGGGTGTGGATGCTCACTGTTTCTTCACCCCTTGACTGTGCCCCGGCCAACTCCATAAAGAAAGCAGTAGAGGTCAGAGCTGTGGTCTTTAACTTATTCAGGATGTTGTTGTCTTGTTTCTTGTGTGTGTGTGTGTGTGTGTGTGTGTGTTTTAAAGAGAAACTGTGACCTGTAATCCAATCAGAAATCCTGGCATAGCATCATTAGTGTATAATTGATAGTTGGAGAGAGGGAACACTTTGATATGCAAATAGAGCAAAGTCCACATTTAAATTCTGTGCAGTTCAGAAGCATTTGGCAGGAATCTGCTTTGAGGATGCTGCTAAATGATCATAAAGGAAAGCACCGTCCTTACCCTCTCTAGCTAATGGTCAGTATGCATAGACACAGGTGAGTCCAGTTCAGTTACCACTTGGTGGTTGGGCTCCTGCAGAACCTGCTACTCAGGTCACAGACAATACTGCAGTGGGTCCGTTAGTCGTCCTTTCCAAATGAGTGATCATTGATGATAACTTCATACTCAGAGTACGGCTACAAAACCAGGTATGGCTTATGATGACTAGGACTGCCATTTCTCCCTAGTAGCCGTTGGTCTTGATTCGTCAGCCTTGTGGTTTGATCCCACGTGAGTTCTCCTCATGAACCCCCTCTGAACCCCTGACCCTGTCTTTCTGAGCTGGGGTGGTGACGTCAGTGTACTGTTCCACTGCCACTTGGGCTGGCGGTGCTCCTGGCTGCCATCTGCCTACACATTCACTCGGTTTCCCTGCTTGTGCTTCACATTCTGTCTGTGCGCCCTTTCTGTCACTCTTTCTCTCTCTGACGGGTGCTCTGCAGCGCATCCTCCTTCTCTACTCTCTGTGCCCCAGCATGTAGGTGCCGGCACCGTGGTTTCTGCTCTGCTTACACTTGTGACCTCCTCTCACTTCCTTTGGCTCTGTCTCGTCTTGTAACCGTATCTTCTCTACATCCACTACTTTCACGCAGTTGGCACCTGTACGTGGGCTGTCTACTGTCTGATTTGTGGATTCTCCCAGTGATCAAGGAGGACCATCCCATCGGAAAGTCTGTCGTTAGGAACATAAAGATTGAACTTCACGATAATACCAAGAAGATGGATCTCTTCCAGAAAACACATGGCGCAGAGTGGAGCTCTTTTTTCCTTCACCACGAAGCATTTGCCTGCCTATATGCTAAGACAAGGAGATTGAGCTGTAAGGATCCAGCACTGACTGGACCTGGTATCATAAAGGGCCCCAGAGGCTGAGGGAGCCCTGGGAACCACCCTCTCTTTCGGAAGCTCTCCCTTCGGAGCTACACAGTCTCTGTCTCCTGGCATCTCTGCTTCTCTGCATGGCCTTCTCCCTTATCACTTCCAGTTCACAATGACACCTCCCAGACCACTGACCTCGCTCATGGCTTCTCTATCCATAATGCTTTCAGCTCCGGGAAAAGATCTTCCCAATCTTCTTCTATCTCAAATTCTCAAGAGAAGGTATCTGATTGGTCCCTTTTACACCAAGTTGCCTCTATCAGAGGCCACAGGCCAGATACATTTTAGTTACCCTGTGTAAAGCCATGCTTTTCCTCCTCCCCAGAGAGCTAATCTGCCATAACCAGGCAGTGGGGTCAAAAAATGAGGGTGCCGTGAGGGTTCTCTGGTTACGGAGCAGTGTCTCTGTAAGTGGTGGTCAGTGTCACTTTAAAGTAAGTCTCAGGTTAGAGGTATCAGTCACCTTAAAATTGATACAGTATATAAGGTTGGCAGTGCCTCAGAAAAAAAACACTGACTTTACAGTGGCCTATGTTAGGGCATTAGGCTGGGGAATGACGAAGCAGCCACCTCCAACCACCCAGCTCTATCAGATTCCTCAAGCTGACCACAGAATCAGCAACCAATGAATAGTCTCCACCCAAATCAACAGAAAGCACTCTTAGTGGGTAATGTTCAGTGGCACAAACCTCAAGGTGACCAGGGTCATCCCCGCCTTCCTGCCCGCCACTTTACTCTTTCCTGGTTTGTCCTCCAGGAGACTAGTGTCAGACAACAATCTGTCATTTCCAGGTATGCTCTTTGGGTACGGAGTCACTTTCAAAGCCTCTTCCTGGGTTTGGGTTTCCAGAGCAGCCCGTGTTCCAAACTAAGACAGAAAGCTTCCCTGCCACTCGCTCAGGGATAGAGTGACATTCTCTCCGTCTCCACCCCTCCCCTGCTGGACAGGTGGTCAGCTGGGCCTCGCTGGAGCCAGCAGGCACCCCAGCTTTATCTTTGGAGCTGTAGCTTGATGCCTTTCCAGGAACTCCCCGGAAGCCAGAGTATTTTGATCTCCAGGTGGCACAGTGTACGACTCTGTCAGGTGCCCGTGTCCCAGGGCACAGGGCTAGGGTGTTCAACAGAGTGCCTTTTTCCAGGCAGTGAGTAGTGGCTGTGCAGGGACATCTTAAAAAGAGTGTTTGAGGCTGTATCTGGAGTTAGCTGTGGAGGTAGGTAGAAAAGGCTGACTTAGTATGGGAACTAGAGAGGGAAAGAGGTTCATAGGCTAAGGAAGCTAGAAGTCTTTCATTAAGGTGCATTAGTAGGAAGTTACCACTCTGCAATACTGGGTGCATCCTAATGGGAAAAACATCCCTGGATCATTTTCTTTTTAATCTTAAAATACAGAACGTTTTTCTATTCCTTAGATGAATCCATGGGGACATAAATCCCACTGGATACCTGAAGCAGATAAGTCTCTTGTTAGGCCAAACTGTTCCAGAACCCCTTGCTAACCTAGTAAGTTTCATAAGCTAGACTAGTGGTTCTCAACCAGCTCCATATCACAGGCCATTTTAATTTCCCCCTCCTTGTGGAACCCATGTTTTAGAAGATTATTAGTTGAAAATGAATTAGAGCTCCATTTTTTTTCATAAAATATAGCAAAATATAACGACAGTGGTGCTACAATGAGTTAATATAATTCTAGCCAAAATAGAGAGAAACGACATTTTAGTTAACCCACGTGGACTATTGGAAGAATATATACTTTCTATTTGGGGGTTTGGGAGAGAGTAGGATGAACATAGCCAGAGGCAAACTTTCAAAGGAACTAACTGATGTAAAATGCTTGGAAAATACTAGACACTCCTCGTTTAAAGCTGTCTTGGTGAGAGTGATCCCTGTGGGGAGATCAGAATCTTTTGGAGACTATCAGAATATAGGGCACAATCTTAGTTACCTGGGCTTTACCAGTGATCAGACCTCAGGAAAATATTATTGTTATTGTTATTTTTCTTACACAATAAAATCTTCTAATATTTGCATGAAAACATGACATTTCTCTTTTAAAAGCCTAAGGATTTTGTCATACCTTTAGGACTGGTATTATTTATTTTCTTCAGCTTGTAGAACAGAATCTAAGAAACATTGAGTAATCTACCCTAGAACACAGAGCTTTTGAGGGTAATATCAAGACCCAGATCTACTTCAAAATCATGTTCTTTTTACTATGTTGCGTATTTTAGCATCAGACTATGTTGCATATTTTAGAATCAGAATTAGGTCACAAAGGAGCAAACAACCGACTTTCTTCTCCTTCCAGGAAAGAAGCTCAGCTCATATCCCACAGCTTCCTTAACAGTGAGAGTTCTTATTTTCCCTTTAATTATGGGCCTGGGCCCAAATAAGCCCCCTGATATCTAGCTTAGAAGCCTCAATGTATTGCCTTTGACAACTGGCTCAGACTCACCCGTGCCCCAGCCAGTGCAGAGGATTCTTGTTTGTGTCACTTTCCTATCAGGAAGTACCAACAGAGGATGCTTTGGCCTGCTGCCTGGGGAACAGGGCAAGGCTGGCTCAGGGCATGTGCTCAGATCCAGGGAGCTCCTTTGATTTGTCTTTGGTGTCTGAGGGCATCCAGGACCAAGAGCTGGAGGGAAGTGCTTGATAAGACAGGAGGCGGTTTCAGCCAAAGCTCCCTAGAACCTATGAGAGCACCAGGCCCCTCACCAAATTGATGAGCTGAAAGCAGCCAGAGTGGGGGCTGGGAGGGAGGAGGTCAGCCACTTAAGAGTAAAATCTTCAGGCATTTGTTGAGCTCAGACTGTCCTCAGGGGCTTCACAGTCTGGTGGGGAAGAAGAGTGGGCAAGAGGGCTGCTGAAATGGGGGACCACTGAGGGCTGTGACCCCACAGAAGCACTCCCTTCTGCCTTTTGTCAGGATTCGGTTTGCCCTTCTGAAATGTCACTTGTCCACCCCCTCCTCCAGTCAACTCAAAGGGCTCATGAAAAGGAAATGGCTAATTGGCTTTGACTTGTGGGGCACACAGATGTAAGTAGACATTGGCCTCCACCAGAGTAGTGTCTGCTTCTTTTCCATGTCCAGTGGAGTGCCTCACACATCCCAGGGACACAGCAGATGTCTACTGAATGGATGAGTGAGGGAATACATGCATGTGTATTCACGAGCGGAGAGGATTTCCGGCATGTCCTCTGGCCCTGTACCCGCCCCAGGCTGCAGCAAGCCCTGGCTGACATGGAGTAGAATGGACTTCTCAGGCGCAAACACCAGGGCATGCCCCCCATCCTCCACTCTGCACACCTTCTTCTCCCGGTTTCAGTAAGATCCAGAAAGCCCCTTGGGCTGTGGCATCCATGAGCCCCTCCACAGCCTGAGCCCTGCACGCACTGACTCCTGGGAGGGTCAGTTCCCTGGCGGCTTAGCTACCTCTGAACATGGGCTGCCTTTGATGCTGGGAGACACCCTGTAATTCAATTAGGAGCTCCCTCCAGGGAGCATGTAATTATGTCCTTTCTGGCCTTGTAATGACAGCCCCCTGCCACCATGCAGGGGGTGTCCTGCTCGGCTGCCCAGAACCTTTCACTGGGAGGGAACTAATCTGCTTAACCCAGATTGGATGCTGTTCTGTGCAGCATGTCCCCAAGGCTTCAGAAATTTGTCCTCATGAGCAGAAAGGGCCAGCATGGGGGGTGGGGCTGAGGGTACTTCATCCTGCCCTGCTCTTTGCCATGCGCCCCTCTGCCCAGGACTATGCTCGGCTGTGTTGGGGCTGAGAGAGTCCCATTCTCTTCTCATGGTCAGATCCCCTAGTGTCTCCAGCTCTCCAGGATGCTAGAAGGAAGATGAAAGGCATCTGCCTGTGTTCTGTGTTAGCCTTGGGGGGTAAGGTGTAAGATTGATTGAGGTACCTCTCCTTTTACCAGATCATTCAGATGCTGACCTTTAATGAAGGTGTTTACTCCCTTTTGAGCTGTGGGAGAAGTTGCCTTAGTTCTCTGCATGACTTTTTTTATTCCTCCGGGTTTGATTTATGTGAAATGATTTAGATAAAGGGGTGGTGCCTCAGTGTAAAAGAGACACTTCTCAGCATGGTCTCCCCATTACCCTCTTCCCACTCCTGCTTGCATGGAGGTTCACTGGAGCCCACCTCTTGTGGAACCCAAACCCTTTCCTTGTTGCTCAGTGGAATCTGCCCTAAATGCCATCAGCAAACCATTGGGCTGAATAGTGTCCCTGTGCCCAAATTCATGTCCACCCAGAACCTCAGAATATGACCTCATCTGCAAATAGAATCTTTGCAGATGCCATTCATTATGGTGAGCTTATGCTCCATTAGGGTAGGCCAGAGGAAGACAGGGTAGAGCCCAAGGATGACAGAGATGAAGATTGGAGTGATCCAGCTAATGCCAGGAGATGCCAAGGGTTGCCCGCAAACACAAGAAGCTCAGAGACAAGCTTAGAATAGAGTCTCCCTGAGAACCTCAGAGGATGGAATCAACCTGCTGGCAGATTTCAGACTTCTAGCTTCCAGACTAGAGAATACATTTCTGTTGGTTTAAGCCACGACGTTTGTGGTCTTTTGTTATAGCAGCTATGGGAAACTAATACCCAATCCCTGCATACTGCCTACTCTAGACTTGAGTAAGCACACGAGGGACTTCACACATCTGGTCAAATGCCTGGTAGAGAGAAGAGCACGGCCAGTGGGAGGACTGTGGCCCACAGCTCCCCAGGCAGAAGACCAGACCTCATTTAGCAGCCTTCTTATATATGGGTTCTAATCAGAGGCCTTTCAGTTCCTGTTTGGAAGGTAGATGAGTGGTTCCCCTCCTCACAATGCTCAAGTCGGTTTAGCTGCTTTACCATATCTATTGTAATGACCTCCTGTTCTGTCTTCCAGGCCCCTTAGTTCTGGTTCATTGATCATGCGTAACCTACTGCCCGAGGCTCTGCTGCTGTTTCATGAACCTCCTGCCCATCCTTTCAGTGACTAACTCTGCACTATTGAAAGCAATACCCCACAGTGTAGGCGAGAGACTTTCATCTTGTGGCTGGGGAGGCTAAGGAAAGGTCCATTCTCCAAACCTCTCTACCTAGTGCCTAGTGCCTGCAGGTGGATCTGAGATGCAGGTCTGCTGCCTGCTTCCCTTTGCAGAGGGAGGCAGGTCTTGTAGGGCACCAGTGAAATGCCTTGGGGAACCAGAGGGAAACAGGGCTGTTGTTGTTTCTGATAAAAGGAGACCAGCTCTGAGCGATGAGTAGGAGGCACTGGTGTGTGTTGGGGAGATGGAGCCCATAATTTTACTTTCTTGTTGGCACAATGAAAGAGCCAAAAATAGAATTCTGTGAGCCACAAGATGGATAGAAGCCCGTATGCACATAGGTGGGTAATAGAGCAATGTGATTAAATGTGTAGAACAGGTGTCAGACCAAGTTGGAGTCTTAGCTTAGCTACTGATTGGTTATATGATCAAGGAAGAGTTACCTAACCTCTCACTTTATGGATATATGTATGGATAATAATAGCATCTCCCTCAGAGGATTATTGAGGAGATTAAATACAAAAATGAAACATTTAATAGAGTGCTTCATCTAAATTACTCATCAGGCATATCATGCGCTATTATAAGTTAAGGAGTTAATTAATAGAATCTCAGCCATGCCATCACCATTCTGACCCATGTAGGCCAATATTTCGCTCAGATTCCCCCATCAGTAATTATATTCCCTTTCTGAGCCCGAGGTGAGTTTTTAGGAAGAAACTGTTGATCTAAA
Organism: Solenodon paradoxus; assembly: GCA_004363575.1. Lineage (NCBI taxonomy): Eukaryota > Metazoa > Chordata > Mammalia > Eulipotyphla > Solenodontidae > Solenodon > Solenodon paradoxus. Next base: position 16,619 of record RJWH01006223.1, read on the forward strand.
GATAGAAAGTCAGTCTTGTCTGGAGAAAGGTGGAGGGAAATATGATCTGGGTTTTCTTTGACGCTGTCAGGGAACATGACAGGCTGCTCTCTAAGGAGGGAGCAGCCCCAGGCTGGGGTGGAAGGTGACCTTGGGATTGATTCCTTTGTATCTTGACGTGGACTTTATTGGACTGATTTTGGAGATGAAGGGGAAGAAAGAAGAAACGTAAAGAGAGAAGGAGAGTAAAGAGAGAAGGAAGAAGAAGGGCTGGGAGAAGGATGGGCAAAGTCTTTCTTGCCTCGAGGATAACTACAGGTGAAATCGCTTGTCAGTGGGTCTCCCGGCCGGAATGACGACAGTCGTTACAGTATAGGCTCCCGCTGGCTTCTGGGCAAGCTCTGAGCAGCACGTGGACAGTGTGGAGGCCTCTTTCACTCAGTCCACTGCCCAGGCTCCATGGCACAGCATCGGTCTGTTGCTGATCAAGATGCTTAAACAGAACACTTACTGTTTTATAGTGGGGTCCTGCTGATGGTTCATGCGGTAAAAGCCAAGCATGTCCGTTCTGGACTCCTTGAGACAGAGAGCCCTGCCTTTGATGGCCAAGTGATCTGGAGCAAGACAAGCAATGCTCCCTCAGTGCTGACCAAGGTGACTCACCTTTACCTTTGTCTTATATAAGCTGGGCAGTTTGCTGTCACCGGATGAAGTGACAAGTAATAATGCCACTTATTTGGTGCTTACTTTACCTGTGCCAGACACTATGCCAGGCATGTGGCATACAGTATTGCTGATCCTCACACTATTCTTGCAGTGGGTTAGCTCCATTCCAGCCCCAGCCACTCTGCCCTCTGTTGCCCCTTTTATAGCACAGGATAATGCCAAGTCAAAGCCGGGCTTGGGATCATAGGTGCTCATCATTTTCACGGTGTGCATGACTTTGCCCCTAACTAAAATTTCCCATGGTTGGGACAAGGATGTGATCGGTGACCTTGCTCCTTTTGGCTCTGGATACCAATTTGGATTCCTGCTTTGACAGTGTCCCCATTCATATCTCATCCCTGAAGATCTCTTGGCTTCTTTCCTGCTTCTAGTTTATCACTTGGCCCTTTTTAACCACATGTCCTTGCATATATACTGGTGGAATCATCTGTAATTGCATTTATGTATGTCAAAAACAGTCATATTTGCAATTTCGTGTGGCTCATCCAATCCCGGGGCCCTAGCGTTCTTAGCTGGCCCCTGTGTGAGTGCTGCTGCCACCCCAAATCCCACAACATAGTTCCTGAGCAAGAGGAGACAAAACGCTTGCTGACGCTCACTCCTCATTCCCCAACACTGAGATGCCCCCTGCTTGTTACTGGTCACAGTTCTGCTACCACCCAAGACTAAAGAACGAACTTTGTGTTAGAGCTCAAATCTTAGCCATCGTATCTGAGCGTCTTTCCTAATCTTCTTGTGCTCAAACCCTCCTCTCAAGCCCCCAAAAGCAAAGCTAGTAACCGATAGTCATAGAGTTGTTTTACCTAGGATAAAGGGCGAGAACACAGCTTCAGAGGCAGGTGGACCTGTGTTTGAGCCCTGACTCTGCCACTCCTAAACCGAGTTTGTTTGTTTCCTCCTACTGCATAACTAATCGCCACAGTGCTGACTTAGTTCCTCTCAGTTTCCCTAGATCCAAAGTCTGGGTACAACTCAAAGGCAGCCCAGGCGCCTGTTGGGGCTGCTGTGTTATCTGAGACCCTGGGTCCTTTTCCAAGTTCAATTGGTTGCTGGCAGAACTGACTTCTTTTGCTGTGGAACTCCAGCTTGCTTCCTCCAGGCTACTGGGAGCGTCTCGCAGGTCCCACACGGACTGAGGTGGGGGATTATACAGGGCACACACAGCGGGAAGGAAGGACTCCTAAGTCACATTCGATTTCTACCTATCATGCTGCATGACCTCAGTAAATCGCCTCATCTAAGATTCAGTTTCCTTACTGGGAAACAAAGGGCAATAAAACCAGCCACGTAAAGCTATTACAAAGACAAATAAGATGTATTGAAAAAGAGCAGCAGATAGTAAATAAAAGTACTTTACAACTTCCTACCTGCCCATCCTTCGGTTGTTCACCTATCCCGAAGCCTCTGTGCTTTGAAATACTTTAGAAAACCATCCACATAGTCAAAATTATGCTAAAAGATTGCATTGATTCTCGTTATTTGCAGTAGTTTTGTTCTGTGTACTGCTGCAAACACTGAATTAGCAAATGTGGCGATATTGTTCATGGAGGAAACGCAGAGTTAAGTTCCCGTAAGCCTTTGATCACAATATTTTCTGGACTCACCCACGCGTAGTCTTGTTTTCTGTGCGCCTGTTTAATATGTGAGGTTGATTCGTATATGTTACTGTCACAGGCAGCAGCAGCAAAGTTTATCTGACGCAGGCATGCTCTCCATAAGGCGCGTCACAGCCCTTAGAAGAACGGCACGGCACCTCAGCACTCTGTTTGGGGGGTCATTTTCACAGCAGAAGTACCACCACCACCACCTAAAACACCCCCACGGAAATGTGAAACACGGGACACTAAATAGACGTAGAAAGAACACGTTTATAGGTGAAACCAGTAGGCCAAGCCTCACTCTGTTCAGCCTCGCCTAGCAATGTATCCCAGGTGACCCAGATTTTAACTGCATATAAATCTGGGCCAGCCAACTATTTCGCACATATGTAAATATAATGGCAAGTAAGTCAAATGTTTTTCTAGTGTTTCTTCAATGACTAGACAGAGAAGCTGGAGAAGGATCAGAAGACAAGTCCTTCTCTCCCCTCACTGGGCCTCTGTGGAGAGCACCCATTCCCTCAATACATTGCTTAACTCTTGCAAGGAACTGTTAAAGGAGTCACTACAGTTCACCATTCCTATTTACTCTAAGGGGAAATGTGCTGCGGGAGCCTTTTAAAGGCAGGGACTCAGCTTCCAGCCTCTTTACAGCCTCCTCTTTTTGCCAGTGGATGTTTGAGGTTGAATGTCCCGGCTATAGCATTACAGCATGACAGACCTTTCATGGCCAGGATGGGGAGACAGCCACACAGCCATCTATTTCAGATTCACTCAGGTGATGCTCAGGTGGCTAGACCTGGGGTGCGCTGGCCAAACAAATCACCTTTCTTCTCTTTCTTCTGCCTGTGGTGAAGAATGGCAACCAGCCCTTCCCTCCCTTCCTCCCTTCTTCTCTTCCTCCCTCCCTCCCTCCCTTCCTTCCCTTCTTCCCTCCTTCCTTCCCCCCTTCCTCTCTCTCATCTGTTTTAAAACCATCTTCGCTGAGTGTCTGTCTTTGCCCCTTCTCATTAGTGACATGGGAATCCTTCCCTTCTTCCTACCCTGCTAACTGCATCTTCTTAGAACTCAATAGCAACAGCTGTGTGTGCTGGGCTGCAACAGCTGTGGGGCCAAAAATGGGGCTAGGGATTTGGTGTTGGGGGCCAGGGGAGTGGAATGGTTTCCTGGGACAGGTGAGTTCATTGTTTCTTTTGTCCTCCTCCCCCACCACACACACATTTACACGGCAACAAAGGAAAATAGAAGCAATGATCTCTACGGCAACTCAGCTATCTTGGGAGCAAGCCTGCCAGCTGCGGGGAGGTCGTCTGTATAATCAGTCAGCAGCACCGAGCAGAACCCTGTGTTTCGTAGTTGCTACAGCTGGGTAGCACCTCTACTGAGGGGCAGGGGCGTCTATCTCCTTCATTAAAAAAATGAAAAGCAGAGCTGATCGCATATTTAGAAATCATACTTAGGTGCAGGTGTGGGTGTGGAGGCCCCAGCCAAACCCCGCCGGCACTCCTGCTCCTCTCTCGAGTGCCTTGTTGAATTTAATAACAGAGATAAAGGAAATCCAGAGTGATGTGAACAAATGTCTAGGGGCTTTGTGTAAAACTGAGACCTATAAGGGATTTGGAAGTGGATGAGGGATTCTTCATCCCCAATACTTTTCATTCCGTTTTGGAGTCAAGTAATCAAGCCTTTACAAAAAGCAAAAGAGAAAGTAAAAAAGGTTTAATCGGAGTCCATGCCTCATCAAAACCACATCATCTAACGAGAATTGTGGGTTTGTTTTTTTTTTTTTCCCATTTCATGCCCAGTCAGAAAATGTGATTAGCGAGCACCTATTAAGCTTAGGATTCAAAGGGTCTTCATTTAGCAAAGACTTGCTGAGCTTCTAACCTGTGGCAGCGCTGTGCCAGGTGCTCCTATAAGAAGAATGACGGAGTGTCAGGTCTCATCGAGCCTACGGTTTGTCAGGAGATATCAAACAAGCAGCCAACAAAATGATCTACCATCTTAGAGATAATCTCCAAATTCACAGAGTTTGTAGTCTTATTAGAAAGGTAAGACATAAACCTCCGAGCATTAAAAAAAAAAAAGAAAAAAAAAAGAAAGAAAAGAAAAACCAGAAAACCCCACCACTGAAGCCGATAACAGAAGAATGCATTTGAGAACTGAGTTATACTGACGGTAATGACTGTAAAAATTCGCTGAAAGAGATCATTACCAGCTGGGGACAATCCAACACACTTCCTTTTGGAAGTCTGCTTTGAGCCAAATCTTGAAGGATGAATTACTTTTGTTTTCTCCTTCCTATAAAAAGTCTTTGTCTCAAATGGAGGTGAATGGAAGGAGAGGGTCTGGCAACAGAAAGATTTCTCTAAAGATTTTTCCAATATCAGAATCCAGTTCTTCAATCCTGAATGTATTCTTTCATTCAACTTTGTTGGAATTTTGTCATCTGTGCCAAATAGCCCATCACACAGCAGGAATATGGGGATGATTCAGACACAGCCCCAGTCCCCAGACAGCTCACAGTCCAGTGGGGGCGACAGACTTAAATAGATGGTGGCAATACAAGGAGATACAAACTCTAGGAGGGGGAAGGTTATGGTGTCAGACGAACTCATAAAAGGGTACGACTAACGCTGGGAAAAGGAAAAGTCAAGGAGACTGATGCAGGGTGGGCATTCACAGGGGGTCAGTAAGCTCCTGGCTGAGATGGACATGTGGCAGCCATGTTGCATTTCAGAAGGCAGATGGAATGACAGGGAGCTGGGGACAGAGAAGGGGCCAGAATTCTAGAACAGCAGTAGCAAACCCAGCAAGTTCGTAGAGTCATAGAGCCCTGGTCAACTGCTTCCAAACACACACACACACACACACACACACACACACACGCACGCACCCTGTGATTAAATGAGCACACCTCTAGGTAAACTGATGATCGTCGGCACCACTGCCCTCATCTATCCACTCTCACATGAAGTTGAATGATCACCGTCAGAATTTCTGGAGATTTCTAGCTTCTTTTTGGGACTCTGCAGGAGCAGACTACAGCGTCTCCCAAGAGAACCCAGGTCTGATTGTCTGGGAGAGATTGGAAGCCTGTCTACTCATAGCAGTAATGTGAATTAGTTGAAATCACGCTACCATCAGACCACTTCTCTCCTGGGGTTTCTGAGTCAGCCCTACTTGGATGACTAGCCCTTCTGATTTCTCTCTCAGGCTCATGTGGGGCTGCATTGACCATTAGGTGCTGGACTGGGTTCTGTGGAGCTGGGTTCTGTGGCAGGACTCTTGTCATTGGTAGGAGGAAGGTCATTTGCCTCATGGGGATGGGTCTGCCAACCTTAGGGATGGTTGTTAGAACAGTCCTGTCTTCAGAGAGGAGCATGGATTGCAAAGTGAAAGGAAGTCACACTGTTTCCAGCCAGCAGGAGAGAGTGCTTATCCCAGAGAGGTACCGAGTCCCCTGGAGTTAAGAGTAGAATATCCGGAATAACTCTCTAAAATGGTAATAATCCTAAAGTTATAGCATTTAGCATCTAATGGTATACACTAATTGATTTTTGATAATTTGAAGCTAGGAAGTTTTTCCTTGGTGTCTCATCCAAAGCCACAACAATTTTTCCCACTACATTGGAGGAGAACTTGTTTTTCTGATAAGCACAGAGTTCAGAAGAGGGATCTGTGAACTCTTATCCTACTGAAGAGGTCCACAGACTGGAACAAGCATTGCATTGATTAACCAAAGCTCTGGAGCCCTGCTTCTGCCTGGACCATACAGTGGGCCTGACTGTAGAGGCAAGGGGTTCAAATCTACATGTTGCATGCGCTTTGGGAAGTCACCTCCCCTGCTGGCACAGGGCTTAAGACTATGCTTTGGAGACATGCTTCAAGGAAATGAATCTTAGAGTTTTCACTTTCTAGCTATATGCCTTCGAGCAATCTATTTATATGGCTATGCCTTTATTTTCTACCTTATAAGATGGGAATACATACAACTTTCCATGATCTGGCTTTGCAAAAAGGTCTAAAAGAGCTAATACACACTGATTACTCTTTGGACACATCTGTGCATATGGTAAATTCTTGATACATGTTACATAAAGCCAACCAACTAACCCACCAACAAATAGAACCTTTTAGTTGGGGTTAATGGAAGGACCCCCATGAGAGAATGCATTTAAGGCACTGAGCACCAGGCCTGACATGAAGTACCTTAGAAATCAATTATTGTCACCATCACCCTATCATCATCCTTTCTCCTCTGTCATCTCAGGTATTCACAGCTATTTCAAGGAGCATTATTTCAGCAGAAGCAGGGATTTAAGTGACCCTCTACTGTGTGTGTGGTTAGAAGCTCTAGAGTGAATTTGGTTCCACCTTTAAGTAGCTGATATTCTCATTAGGGAGAGAGTGAGGTAAGAAGGTAGAAAGAAATTTGTGGGAAGAGCTGACATTGCAGATAAAGGGTTCAGTGAGATCTCCCTGATGTGTAGGACATCAAGGGAGAAGGGTACAACTTAAGCTAGACTTTCAAGAAAAGGGCTGAAGCACTTCATAATTAATGTGCCTCTACCTCACCTGCCAGGCCCTGTGCAGCAGTGTTCTTGTCAAACCAGTCCTCACAGTATCTTGATGGGAGATACTAAGTCCATTGTATGCAGGAGGAAAATGAGACTCTAACTCATTAAGTTATTTGTTCAAAATCCTAGAGTGTGAGATGTTAGGCCCACAACACTAATCAGTGGCTGCCTTGTCCCTAACCTGTGCTCCACATCCCCTGTAGTATGTGCCTGTGAACACATGTGGAAGACTGTTCCGTGAAAGTAAGAGCACTGACATCTGCTTCTGTGTGACTTTTGGCAAGTTAGTTTACTCTTACCCATCAGTCTCCTCATCTGCTCAGTGAGGAGTGTATCTCACACCTTACATGGCTACTTTAAGGATGCAGTAACATAACTTATGTGTAACTCATTAGGCAGTCTGGACTCAGATGGAATGCAGGACAGCTTTATTTTCCTCCAGTCATTGTCTACAAAAAGTGTTATGCCCTCACTCTCTGGGGCATGTACCTTAAGCTCATACCTTAATGACATCTTGGACGGAATCCATGATTTCCTGGCAACTTCTGATGTTCAAATAATTCCATCCATCTAGTTTAAAGTACCAGTCTCCCATCTAATTGGAAGCTTCCTCCTCCAGGGTTAGCCAGGTTCATGACTCAAGGGGGACTTCAGGTGTGATCCGCTGCTTTACATCCTCCCCTCCCCTGTCCTTGGAGTAACACTGGGAATGTGTGGTCTGTCTCTGGGGCACCACTGTCCTGACCCCCTTCTAGGTTTCCAACAACTCCAGTGTTCTGGGTCAGGGAGAGGGAAGAGGAGAAATGTTTGGGGTTGTCACTTTGGCTTCCATCCTTTATTAACATGGTCATTACCTGGGGATGCTGTTCATTTCCACCATAGCCCTGCTGTTATGGTGGACTCTTGAAGACAGGACCAACTCTGATTTCCTTGCACCAGGTCTCTTCTTCAACCCCTCTCCCATGAGGGCATTTCCTGGCTCAATCTAGTAGCTGCCTGGGCAGCCTTCCAGCAATTTCCTACCTTTTAGCCTCTACATTTTGCTTTGTGGAACATGGCCTTCCGGGTCCCTTTTTCTTACTCTCTAAGACCCAGAGATAACTGGAGGAAGGGGAGGCTCTCCAGCCCTCCTCTGCAGGCACATTGCACTCCTATCCCTCCCCAGCTGGCTGGCTCCACGGGTCCAGCAGACTTTCTGCTGGACAAGAAGCAGCAGGTAAGAGACCCTGTGTTCTCAAATGTCCCTGACTTTCAGGATCTCATACTAGCTCTCTTAAGAACTTTCTCAGTCATCTCCTCTTCTCTCCTTAATGACAGCACCAAAGAGGGCTTGTGAATTATCATCTGGGAGTGAAATTCCAGTGTCCCCTACCTGGAGACACCCCTAACTTTTCTGAACAATTTTCCTTCTGTTAACCTTGTAGGGCTGAAAGGAAGCACTTCTCTCCCTTCCTTCATGAAAGAGAGAGAAGAATCAAAATCTCCCCAGTAGTCAGCAACTCAGCACTCTCCTTCTCTCCTCTGATAGATGAGGGAGGGGGTTGGAGTCACGGAAGAAGGTGGGGAAGGCAGAGACCGTTCAGCTGCCTTTTGCAAAGTCCTGCGGGAGGTGTCTGACCAACTGTTGGCTGCTCTCTTTACATCTGAGGAGACTTAAGGCCTCTTTGCCTTGCCTCTGCTCTCCAATCACCAGTGTTGGGAAAACAGGCAAAGTTCCATCCAATATCCTATTAAATGGGTAGTGCATGTTAGCACCATGCCTGGCATTGGACAGGTGTTTTCTACATGGCAGCTATCAGAGGTTTACTGTGTATTTTTCTTCTTTGGTTAACCTCTGAGGTGGTGAAGGCCATTTGTTTGTCCCCAGATAGCAAGAGAAACAGAGCAATTGCTCTGTAGTGCTCTCTGCCCTGTGTCCATAAGCCACCTGGGAATCTGGAAGGCAAAGCCTCGACACCCTCATTCCACAAGCATTTGTTGGACCCTGCTCTATGCAAAGCACCACACATGTCCCCAGAGGCCATCTTTTCTGCACTTCAGTCAGGGCACATGATTGGATAACTTCCAGTGTGGGGAATGAAGAAAGAGGTGGAAGCTGTAAGTTCAGCTCTGAGTCCAGCTTCATGGCAGCTTCTAGTTAGTGCTGTGATGGGAGTGTTTTGAACCAGGATTTTAATTGCTCCATCTAGTTGGATGGCCCAGTGGGCAGAGCCAGGCATTCAGAGCAGAAAGAAACTGTGGGTTCAAAGACGGGTCCATCACCTCTAAACCTGATGTATATGACTGGTGGGAAGCCTGTGATTCTTCGTTCATTCTCTCTTTCCTTCAGTGAATGAAGATGTCTGAGTCGCTACCACTCTGGGCCCTAAAGATGCAGCAGTGAGGAAAGCAGATAAAATCCTTTGGCGCTTACATTCTTGTATCTGAAAGTCCTTTTCCCAGGGGCCGCTCTCTTTATTTGAGAAGCCATAGGCTCGCCTCCTCCGGTCTTGGGTCTGATTGCCCCTCAGAGTCACACAGGCACCAGGAAGCTGCTTTGATTCTCTGCCCCATCGAGAGGAGGGGTTGCCCAACTTGACGGTGTGAACAGGGCCACCCACACCTTGCCGCCACCCCTCTCCTGAAAGCAGGGTCTCAGGGCACAGGTGCCATTCATTTCCTCTCCCTGAGAGTGACAGGAGAGGAGGAGTTGAGGGGATTGAGACACGGGGTGGACTGAGGCACAGTGAAGGCGGGTCATTGCTTGACAGGAGGAGGCCTCTTAAAAGGCAGGCCGGGAGGCAAGGTGAACTGGAGAGCCCATTTCCCCAGATAATCATATTAACAAAGTGCTGAGAGATTTCCACTTGGGGGGAAAATGTCACCACGAGCTCCCCAGTCAGACACTGGCATGCTGTTTCTTGGAGCAGATAGCTGTATTTGCTATTCAACTCTGAAGGTAGGTGGAGGGAAGGGCTTTATCAGAAATTCATCTAGCAATGAGCAGGCAGGATCTATAAGCCTCGTTGTGTTTTCAGGGGCGGGAATCACAATTGTGCCTGAATATCAACTACCTCAATAACTGCAAAGGAAAATTTTCAAAATTCTGAGCTAGAAAATTGTTGCTCATTGAAAAATTTTTAATTGTATTATGTTTTATTACTTCTTCTGTTTGCTATATGCTTCTTAGGATATTGCAGTAGTTTGTGTGTATTTCATGCCTTTCCTGCCACGTTAACTCCTTCCTTAGCTTGTGTCTTTCCCACGCCCCACCCAGTGAATTTTGTTGAGATTCATCTGTTCACTTGTTTGGTATCTTTATATTCCACAAATGACTGAAACCTATCTTTTCTTTCTGGCTTATTTTGCTTACATAATCACTTCCAGTTCCATCCAGGTTTCTGCAAAAGCTCCATTTCATCTACTTTAATTGTTGCTCATTTTATACCTTGATTTACTTCGAGAATCCTTGTTTGTGGCCATCTCCCTCAGTACTTTCAAAATATGACGATTTATAAAGACTTAATATATAGATGTGCCCTGATAGGGTAGGGGCTGGACATAGTCCACAGATATCCCAAGGACTCGGGTTCACATACTGGGGCCAAGGGAAAAACCAAGATGAGCAACTAAATACAAAACATAAAAATGCTTTTTCCTCCTCTCTCTTCCTGGTGGCTTCTGCTCGCTTTCATGACTGCCTGCACCTCTCCTTAAAAAAAAAAGAAAAGTAAAAGAAAAACATAATATATAAACATACTTTATGAAATTCTCAGCGTAACTGCTAGAAAAATCATAGGTGTGCATCTTATAGACTTGGTTTCCACTTCTTCCCCTCTTGCCTTCCCTCCCTTCTCCCACCCCACTGACTGTCATCATTTGTGTCTTGAGAGTTTTGCTGGGGTTTGTCTGTTTGTTTCATTCATTATATCCACATATGAGTGAAACCAACTATGATCTCATCCTAACCTAACTAATCACGTCTCCAACAACCTCATTTTCAAACAAGGTCACATTTGCAGAGACTAGAGACTAGGGTTTCAACACACAGATTTTTAGTGGGGCACAATTCAACCATCATACCATGGTAAGGAGTTTGAATTTTATTCCACATGCAAATGGCCTTACGGCAGGTGTATGGCTTGGTGTGTGGCGTGTGTGTTACAGGCTGCGGTGTGAGGACGGACTGGTGGGGGCGTGGCTGGGTGGTGAGGATATGGTGACTAGTGAATGATTTGTAAAGGGCTGGTCCAGGTGTGAGGTGATGATGGCGTGGACTATAGTGATGGCTACAGAGGAGCAAATGTTGCTCAGATATCTGAAAATAGGAAGAATGACAAGATCTGCCTTTGGATTGGATACAGATGAGGAAAAGGAAGGCTTGAGGATGGTCTCCAGGTGTTTTGTAAGGGGATGATTTGCCTTCTGTAGAAAACTGTAGACAGGATCAGGGTCTGGAGGTGATTTGTATGGGGATTCAAGAATGAAGAAAAAGTAGGGGTTAAAAACAAACAAACAAATGAAAGACCCACCTACTCCCAATCATCTTGCTTTTGTCTAAAACAGCAATGTTAAAAATGCATTATTTTCCCAGAAAGCTCAATCTCTTATGAGAACGCAGACATCCCTGGGAGAGGAAACAAAGTCAGCTAGAGCATCTTTCCCGAGAGCACCTGCTGTTTGGGAGAAGAGAAAATCAGCAAACATGATACTAGAGGGACCATGTTCAGGACAGAAAGATCAGTGCAGGTTAAAGGCAAAGTGTTCTGAATTCACAGTTTTCCTTAGACTGGTTGTAGGTGTGTGCGCTTAGTTTCCTTTCAGTGCTGGGGTATGATTAGACTCAAAAGAAAACAGCCAAAAATGATATCCAAAAAAAAAGTGGGGGGGGCGTGATTAAGGTGTAACAAGTTCTGCTCTTAGTGCCAACTGGGAGACAGTCTGGACAAGGGAATTCTAGGGGCGGCTGGAGGGGAGTGAGCAAGACAAGCATCAAACCCGAGGAGCAAGGCGTGGGGTAAAGTGTGGGTGAAAAGCCAGACTTTGAAAGGAGGACTCTTCCCTGAGCTTGACCCCTTGTCTCCACGGCTTTCTCTCGACACTATCATTTCTGACGCCCCATCTTCTGCATTCGGCAGCAGTTCTTCCAAGCCCCAGGATGCTGTTTCTACCAGACCTGGGTCTTTATTGTAGTATCTTTGTAAGTGGCATCGCCATTTCTTTTTCTTTTACTTCCTCTCTCTTTCTGTCCTTTCCTCCTTCCTTGCCTTCTTCCCCTTCTTTCTCTCTCTCCCGTATTCCTGTCAGTTCAACTGAATTCAGGCATTTTAGGTTTTTAGGGGGGACGGATGGAAAGAGGGGATAAGGTGGGGGCAAAGGCCACTGGACTCTGGTGGAGGATGTGGTGTGAAATACAGATTGAGATACAGTGTCAATATTCAATATTTCTCCCTCCTTCTTGTCTTCCCCCCTTTCTCTCTCTCTCACATTCGTGTCCGATCAACTGAAGCTGGGTATCTAGGATGATAAATGTTAAGAGTAACATCTTGGCTTTGGTACCTGGAATGGTGTGATCCCATGGGTCCCCACCACTGATGTTCTGTCACCTGTCCTGGCTTCTGTGTCCCTACCCACCCGCCCATGCATGGATTTTGCCAAAAGGCATACTCAGTATCAGCTTCTCTCCAGCCTCCATGAACTTTGCTCCAAAGAAGACATTACCATCCAACAGCATTTCAAAGCATCTGCTTCTGCCAGAAGGGGCCCACAGGCCTCTTGTAGCTCTCCTGAGGTTGCAGTGAAGGGAAAAGGTGGCCACGGGGTCTACCATATTTGGACAGACCACCTCAGAGCCTGGCATCAGAACCACAGATCTAGCCTGTTGAGTGGAGGTTATTCTACCTGAGCTGGGAACTCAAGAGAGTTTTAAGCATCACTTAACATCCGATTTTGTTTCTTTTCTCTTTTCCCTTAAAGATCTCGTTTTCTTTTTTGGATTCTACAAACAGCAGTGGTCATTCCGTTCCAGGTACCAAGTCCAACATGCCTTTCTTTATTGCTACGTTAGTGGGGAAAGAAGCTCCCCTCTCCTTTGTATAACTTCAAAAGGCATTTGTTTGGTTTGGGAAATTGGAGGAAGGGGCTGTCGCTGAAGAAAGAATTTTCTAGCTCATGTTTTCCTGACTTGCACTGAGTGTCAAACCTGGCAGTAAATTAGAATCAGAAGACAGCCGTCAGTGATAAGCAGAGAGGCTGAGGGTGTTGCCAGGGGCAGAAGAGAGAGGTGAATTGCTGGCAATCCCCACGAAAGGGATTTGAAGGTCTTATTCTGTGGACGAGGTGAATCCCAGAGGCCCGAGGATGGGCTGTGATTACCTGCGCTCCTGCGTTCACTGTCTTGGCTCACCTCCCTGGGGACGACAAACAGCACTTGCTTGTAGAGGCCGGGTATTCAGCAGCAAACCAGAGAGCTGAACTGGTCTGCTTAATGTAGGTACTGCTCTCTGAACAACAATGCCAGCATCATTGCCTCAAAAGGCTGTCCTGAGATGCAACTAGAACATGAGACAAAGAGCTTCCTGTTTCCTCTGCATTTTCTATGAGCTACTTGGAGCAGCAGGTCAAGCTGCCAGAGCTGCACTTGCTCATCCACACCGCGCGCACATAATGGTGCTCCTGTGGCCGGAGTCTGAACGCCTCCATTCTTGTCTCCTTGGCGGCGGATGGAGTCCCTGTGTACTTGGCAAACGGATTTCTTCATCCGTAACGTGAGTTGGCTTTTCCAGAACTTTTATTCTTTTTTTTTTTTTTTTTCACTATTAGCATTAGCACAGCAGGATTCTCACCAATAAATTCAGATAGTAGATAGTGCAAGAGGGTGGACCCCTAAATATTACACTGAAGCCGGTAGCCTTTCCTGCAGGTGCTGCTTTCTCTGATGCAGGGTTTGTTTTTTAGCTTGATTTCTTTCTTCTACTTCCAATCCAGCGAGAAGTGATTGCCCAAAGGGGAACACACCAAAACAAGACAAGCAAATTCTTTCACTCTTAATTTCTTTTAACAAACAGATGCCATGGGAAGAGCCAAGGGATCCAGGTTCTAGTCCATCCCTTCCATTCACTGTGTGTGTGACTTCTATCAACCAATCTCCTGGGTGCCAGTTCTCCTCCTTTGAGTAATCAGCAGGCCGTCTGGATGTTGACTAATTACTCTTGCCCTGCCCCGACCAGAGAATTGGCTCACTGGGGCACTTTCTCCAGTGGGGCTTAATGCCAGCGGATGTTCCTTCTCTTACTTAAAGACAAGCCCTCGACACCAGCCTCTCTTTTTCCCTCCTCTGTGACTTTGTTTCGTCTGCCATCTTATTTCTATTTCTTCTTTTGTTCTTTCACAGTTCTTACCACTTCTGAACTATCACTGTGATCTTTACTTTCTGCTGTCCCAGAACTTTGAGCTGATTTTCATATATAGTGCCTTCCTAAACAATTACAGAAGCTGTCACTTCTGTAACTGACATATTTCCCTTTGTCAAGTGCAACGATGGAGGAAATCCACCATTTCTCACACTTTCAGCCAAAAAATGAAAGCACTTGAATCACACAGCGTGGCCTTGTTAGGGCCATTGTCTGAATTTGTCTAATCTGTTCCCATCACTTCTGTTCTACCTGTTCTGTTCTACTGCTCCTATGCCTCCTTGTTCTCCAGCTCCATTTATTGAGCACCTACTGTATACCCTATGTTCTAATGTTTATTCTGTTCACTTGACTGATAAACAGGCTTAGAGATTATATGATCCACCATATTGTCTGATTCTAAACCTCATTTTTTCAGTGCTAAGTTTTACAGGAGAAGGCAGTTGCTAAGTATAATAGATTCCTTTATTAAATTCTTAAAATTGTTAATTTTGTTAATCCCTTATTATGTACTTAAGATTTTTTAAAAATTAATTCTTCACTCCTTGTTATGTCTCATTTTCAATTTTTTTGCGCTTTGTAAATAAAGTTTTTGGTTTTTTTTTCCAAGAAAACCTCTTGAGAAATTGGGGTTTGGCTTAGAATAGAATAAATACGGTACTCCAAGTCACAGGACTATGTGAGAGTTGTGAGTCTGAGGAGCTTCTCACTGGAAAGCACTGCAGAGCCTCCATCCTCTGCCTCCTCTCTTACACCATTTCACCTCCTTCCCTCTCTCACCTCCATTTCTGTCCCCATTTCCTTCACCCCTCTGCAGTGTCTGGGATCTTCCCAGGCTTTCTGCTGTACTTGGCAGCTGTGATGCTGGCTTCTCACTCCCACGCACTCCAGGACACAGCCTTCTCCCGGCTCTTCTCACTTGGACTGTGTCTCACCAGCAGCTTGTCCCCCAACACACCCTATAAATGCTGGTGCTTCTTGCTTGTGGCCCCCTGCATCCTGGCCGCAGTCTCCTTGATCTGTTTCGTCCACTCGGGTTTCATCCACAACTGTCTGTACTGACAAGCGTTAACTCCGCCTCCTTAACCTAATAGCCCATTGTCTGCAGGACATCTCTCCTGAGTGTCTCACAAGCGTTACTCACAGCTACATTATTTCCCATGGACTTTTCTCCTCAATTGGTAGCATCACCCTTCGCCTCACCAAAGGAGCTAGTAGTTTGGGATTCTTTTAGCCACAGTTGCTTTGCTCACATCTAATCAAATCTCATTTTCTTCCTCCCGACAACTTTTTATCTTAAACATGTCTCGAATGCCCCCTTCTTCCCCTCGACCTATCGCTACCACTAATTAGGTTTTTACTATCTTCATCCTTTTAGACTACAGCGAATTCCCAGGTGGTCTCTGTGTCTACAGCACATCTCTGCTCAAGTCCTTCTCCACCTGGCCACCAAAATAAACTTTGCTCTTGAAACTCTCCAGTGGCTCCGCCTTTGATACAGGACACGCGCTCCTCACCTGGAAGAATGATGTCCTCATGGACCTGGGCCATGTCCACCTCGTTGATGTCAGCTGTCTTCACTCTGTTCCTGCTTTATGCTTTAGCAGCACCTTGTGTATAGTGTCCGGTTCCCCATCCACCTGCTCCTTTGTGCTAGTCCATTTTCCTTAAATGTTTTCTACCTTTTCTTGTCTAGAAATGCCTACCTGCTCTCTAACACTCAAACTGTCTGTCACCTCTTCTGGGGAAATAAATACACACACACATGCATGCATGCCTACACGCACACACGCACACATGCACACGCACACCAGGATACTTTGGGTATCCTTTGCTGGTCTTCTCTAAAATGCTTTGTGCAAACCTCCCTTCTTCCATTCACACTACTACATAACAATCTGTTCATGTGTCTGTCATCCTGCCAAAGTGAGAGTAGTGACTTATGCCTGGAACATAGCAGGCACTAAATAAATGTGTAGGGATAAATGAGTGGATGTGCCAGGTACAGAGCAATTCTTTAACTTAGATAGCCGGACCTAATTTTCTTTTCTCCTCTTTCTCTTCCTTTAAAAAAAATTTTTCATTCAAATTGTCGAAACATTTGAGATGACTAAATCATAGTTATCTTGAGAGCCAACCTAGATATGAAGAGTGATTTAAAATACATTAGGGTTTGGGAAAAATGTGTCACCTGTTTTCCAGCTATGTGAATAACATTCCTGGATCTCGGGTTTCCTTGAATTCATGTTTACATAGATGGGACCCTCTTGGGAGACAGTGCTTTTCAAGGTGAAATTAGCTAAGGGGGAGAATCACAAAAAGCACAACAATTGAAGATGTCCTTTATATGTATTGCTTGCATGCACCAGTCACTGTTCCAAACATGTTACATAATTAATATCATTTATTTAATCCTCACAACAACCAGAGAAGGGAGGTCTTTTACTCTCCCATTTTGCAGATGGGGAAACTGAGGTGCAAAGAGATTGTGTAGCTTGCCCAAGGAAATATAACCAGTAAGTGACATCAGAGGTATTAAAATATTTAGATAGCATTAAGTGCTGATGAGACCAATTCTGAAGGTGGGCTCCCATGAGCCATTAACCTCACTTCATTCAAAACTACATTGCATTTTAAGAAGGAAGAGAAGGAAAGAGAAAGTAATAATTGATGTTTTGAGTGCATATTATGTGTCAAGTGCCACCTTAGGGGTTTTACAAAGATTGCCTTATTTCTCACAACATCCTGACAAGATGGATGTTTTCGTTTTACAGATGGAGAAGCTGAGGGTCTGAGAGGCTAGCTGATCTGTCTGAGATTGTGTAGTAAGGAACAGAGCCAGACTGGTATGCAGGCCTTTCTGCTTGCATTGATAGCGCTGCACAGTCAGGCCTCGAGTCAGATAGGACTAATGCATGTGAGCAGGACAGGGATGCTCTACCCAGGGCCAGCAACCATAGTTCCAAGTGTGAGCCCTAGAGATGGTGGTTACAGTCACAGGATCGACCTGGGCGCTCTCCTTCATCTCATAGCTGCTCCCTCTGAACAGCGTTGCCGCAGACAGGTAGAGAGATGAGCCACACAGCATCTTAGCAGCCTTGGCCTTGAAATGACATATTTTGCTTTCAGTGGTGGTCCTTTCACCAAAACCAGTCACCTGACCCAATCTAAATGCAAGGCAGGTGGGGAATTTAGCCAGGGGCAGGGATATTGAGTGAGCGGAGCGTGAGCTCTGCCACAGTGCTTTCAGGACTTCTGCCCCCTGCAGAAGTCCCAAGGGCTGTAAACGACAGCACTCCATGGAAAGATTTGGGCAACACGCGCCTGTGGGTCCTTTGCATGCCTCTTCACTTTCCAACGTGCTGCTAGGAGTGACCCCCCTGTGAGAGAAAGACCAGGAAATTCTCCACAGGACTAATTAACAGGTGCCCCTTGACCTCTGCACCCTCTACTCTGGGTCTTGTGAAATTCAGTATTTTGCTTTTGTACTCTTGGGAGAGAAAAGGTCCTTTATGAAATTCACTGCCATGTTTTCATTGGCCAAGAGGCAGGAAAAAGCGGGCCTGGAGATGGAGCGGGGAGCTGTGGGGAGGGGCGTAGAAGGCGAGACCTCTAGTAGCCCTCACTCCATGGCCGAGCCCCGACTCCAGTGTGGAGAGCAATCCTCTTTTTATTAAGGCCTAGTGCCTCTTTCAAAATAATTTACAGCACACAAGCAAGCCTGCTGTGCAGCATTACAATTTGTCATTAAAACTCCATTCTTCTTGCCAGAGTAAATGAGCCATTTACAGCCAGGGTGCCAAGATGGACTGTTGTTATTTTTTCTGCCTTTGTTGTTATGAATGTTCATAGCTCTTCTCAGACAAGCCCCTGGGGATTCCCAGAGGACTTGCCTTGCCATTCAGGTCACTTAGCCAAGCTTGAGGGTGGTTTCCCAGATGTACGTTTCTCCTTTGCAGAGGACTTCAGGAAACCACACCTGAGCCTGAGAAATATCTCTTGTATCTACATGTGCTATCACATGCACACATACGAGCTCACATGCACACACACACACACACGTATACACACAAGACACAGCAAGCACAGGGAAACCACCTTCTCTGCCTTGCCAGCAGTCAGCATTGTGGCACCTCCATTAAGGGTGGGAACCTGTGATGAGCAAGTGAACTCGAGGTGATTTGAGTATCATTATGGAAGATTATTAAGCTCCACTGAAATATGTGCATAGACAGGCTCAGTAAGAAACCTTCTGCTGGTCTTTTGACTCTCACAGTTCCAGCCCCAGATGCTGTTCTGGGTTGTCTGATCTAAATCAAGTAAAGGACAGACAAGTAAATGAGTCAGTCAAGTATTCACTGAGATTAAGTGAGGAGAGTCCATGGGTAGCTAAGGGAGGAAGTAACTAGTAACGAAGGACAAGTTTTGCCTGGCGATATGAGGGCAACAGCTTTGTTCTTATCCGCCCCCTCTGCAGATGTACATACATACATACATGTATAAATAAACATATACACACACTACCTTAGCAGGTGCATAGAAGGTGCATGAGAAATATCTCTTGAACTGTGCATAAAGGATATGATTCTGCCCTCAAAGGGTTTGCAGTTTAGTTTCACAGAAAACACTTGTTCTCCTACCTCTGCTTTTTGAAGTCTGGCTATCTTTCAAGGCCACTGGCTCACATTCTTTTCTCTACGTAAGACAGTTGTGTTAGTGCCAACCTTCCTCTCTTCCTAACCAAATCCGATTTACTTGAAAACTTAACAGTCCTCTCTGCTGCTCTGTGAACTTCTTGGGTCAGGGATTTATCCTTGTATCTCCCACCACGTCAGCACAGTAACTGGAGTGAAATGTTCAATAACTTGTATCAAAAAAGAATGAAGCTTATTAAATGCCCTGTTTCGTGGGTCGTAAAACATAACATTTTCTAACTTTGCTTTTCTTCTCTGTAAAATAAGGATGATGGTGATAATGATGAGGATACCCCCCTGGAAGACTTTAGGGAGAATTAAGTGAACTGATTAAGTGCAACAAAACACAGGACTTTAGGAGATATTTTATTTATTTATCCCTCCTTTGCATCTACGAGCCCAGATTGAAATGGTTAGATTCCAGAACACCATGTTTTCAGGAGTATAAATAAGGTTATTTGGATCCACCTAGGTTCTGTTGCACTCTCTTCTTTCCTTCACATTTAGTGTGACTTTTACAAACTTGAGAAGGTGTGATCTAAGATGTATTTAAGGGTAGAGGGGAATATTATTTAGGTCTATCCTGTAGAGAAAAATGCTCCTTACCAAGGTCTGGCATAGAGTAAATGAGTTATGCATGGGTGTTTAGACCAGGGCCCATCCAATAATGGGCCCCACTTCATACAATGCAGCCACCTCTTCCTATCATGAGATCCCAACTGTGCCAACTGTGCCCATTACCACATAGAGGCCAATTCACCTGGTGACAACACCAATCAATGTGAAGGTTCCCTAGGTTCAGACTCCCTCAGTGTTGTGCATGAGCTTTTAAACCAATTGCAAGGGAACCTTTTGTACCAACACCTATCATTAAAGATAGATGGTAAGAGCTAAAATGGAGGTAGAAAATACAATGAGGGGGAAGGTAAAGAGATGTTAACAGACTGAGGCCTGTTCTACTGTTTCATAGCGAGACAGCTTGTGAAAAGAAGCCATCTTATACCCAGCTTCTCAAGGTTTTCTCATGGTTTTGTTTTTGTACTCTTTCTAACATCTTCTTAACATAGTCTTAATAACTAGCATACTATCAACTTTGAAATCTTAAAAGGCACCACTCTGGGAGAATGTGTTGGATGAGAGAAAGATCCATGAAAGAAGTGGGTCTTAAAGAAGAAGGATTCTGTCGAGGTGGTATTGAAGAATGGATCTATCCAGTTGAGAGAAG
The DNA here is from genome assembly GCA_004363575.1 of Solenodon paradoxus. Lineage (NCBI taxonomy): Eukaryota > Metazoa > Chordata > Mammalia > Eulipotyphla > Solenodontidae > Solenodon > Solenodon paradoxus. The sequence continues at coordinate 36,812 of RJWH01006223.1, forward strand.
GAATAGCAGAACCCACTGAAGAAGGAGTGACTAGTGAAATAAGGTGTAGAGTGAAAGAACTTCAGAGTATGACTATATTGTGGAGCGCCTTGAGATCAGGTTTATGGGTTTGGTCATTACACTATAAGCAATAAAGAAGCTCCTTTGAGTAAGAGAATGTCATGACAGATTTGTGTACTTGAAGCCTAGTCCGGGAGCAGATGGGGAGAATCCAGAAAGCACTGAAGAGCTATCATATTAATGCAAATGAAAGGTAGTGGGGATCTGAATTGTGTACATTGAGATAGAAAGCAATAGATGAATAAGAAGACATTCTGTGATGAGAACCAACAGACTTGTAGACTGAGTGGCACTATGGAGGGAAAATACTAGGGTAGGACCAAAGGTAAGTACCCAATTTCATTAGCATGGCAAAATGGATAGGCTAGCTCTTAAGTGAAATGGGGTATCTACAAGTTGTAAAAGTTTGTGAGATATTTAGAATTACTGATAAGTTCCATTTGGGTCATTTTGTTTTTGAGATAGTAATAGGACTTACATATGAAAATGTTGTAGACAAATGGAAATATGGACCTGGTTCGGGTCAAGGGACACAGATTAAAGACTCATGAGAATAGAGGTGAGATTGAAGACATGGGGGTAGATGAGGTTGCCAAATGGGAAAATTTAGTGTGAAAAGTAAAGGTCAGATTTAGCTCTGTAGTGTCCTATTTCCTTGTGGAATCCATCAGACCCAAGCGCAAACCATCGGAGCAGCATGATGCTAACACAGCCTAGTGGGTGACCATGGGGAAGTCCCTTCTCCAGAGAGGCAGCATCTGTAAAATCAGGAGGTGAACAGTTCTGGGAAGCCATTGTAACCAACTGCAATCAGAGAAGGACCTTCTGAAGTGGAACTAAGTAAAGATAGTCTAGCATAGGGAAGAGACTTTTTAATCTGGTCCCAGGTAAAACGGGACTCAGCTTAATCCATCACTATTGGTTCAGCCTTCGGCTATTACCAATCACACTCACAGGAAAAGAAACTATTAGAGTTGAGAATTAACTGTCAGGAGATGGACAAAGAACACTGCTTTGTGAGACTTATCAATAAAGCATTATGATGCCTAGGCAGATTCAAAAAGTCTGACTCTCAGCACAGTATCCAGGTATCTGATGTTTGCCAAGTCTACAATCACCAGGTCCTCTCTGGACCTAGTGGTAGCACCACCCAAAGTTTGTTTTCAATGAGTAGAGCATCTGGTTCTTAATTGTAGGTATCTGGGATACTCTTTACTTTCTACCCTGTACTCCCATTCCCAATCTTTTCTGCCTCCTTCTAGTCTAATTTTGTATGTAAATTACCTGAGAATGAATTTGGGAGCCATTTCCAAGGAATAGAAGGTAGAGATAATGGGAGAGGTGGGATATTTTTATTGCTACTTCCTGCTGGACTTAGCAATTAGGAAACATCTTGGAATCCCCTCCCTGTGACTGAGAATGATCCGGAATGGATGAGCTTGATAGCAGATAGTAGGTTTGGGATGACATCAGCACTCCAAGGTCAAAGAGAGCTAGCTGAGAATGGAGCATGGGTTTTTACCTTTTGTGGGTGCCACCTGAATGTTCTGACTCTCAAGACTGTATTTAGTTCTAAATTGCTTTGTATGTGTGTATGTTAATTTTCTTTCCTCAGTTATAATCTAAGTTCCTCAGTACAAAATTTTGTTTTTCTTTGTATTTTCTATACAGCTCTTAAATAATAACAGGAATTCATTAAGCCCTTGATTTTAGGCAGCTCCAGTTTTTCAATTTTCAATGGAGGAACCTTAGGAGCTATAATGTGATTATGAGAGAAGCTTAGGCACTTTTCTTAAACATTTCAAAAATATAAGAAACTGTCAATTGTGCATTTCTAAGTATGGGTGGGGGTTTAATGAACACCCACCCCGTTACCCATTATCATCATCAGTTGATTGATTGATTGATTGATTGAGCAGTGTTTCCAATAGCTAGAGAATTCTGGGAAAATAAGGGGCGGGGGGTGCAAAAAAGAATGGATGTAGTTTTCCCATGTCCCTAATTCTGGGAGCATTTGATAAAGGCCTTTAGGTCTTTCACTATAAAAGCTGGACTATACTGGTAGAGAAACTATAGGAATGGAAGAGAAAACTGTTGAAACTTGAATGCACCTTAGATACAGTAGAACCACTTTATTTTCTAACAGGTCAAATGAAGACCCAGTAAAGTATGGTGATTTGTTTATGATCACAAAGCTCTTCAGTAAAATCAGGATCTGAGATTCATGTCCTTTTCCTTAGATCAGTGCTTTTTAACCTTGGGCAATTTTAAAAACTACTAGTGCTGGATCTTTCCCAAGGTAATTAAATCAGAAAATACAGGGATGAGATCCAGATGTCAGTATTTTTTTTTCCAGACATCAGTATTTTTTAAAGCTTTTGGAACCCTACTTTATTATAATTGATAGTTTGAAAAAACAACAACTATGGACCAGTTTTTAAATATTCACTGAGTACTTTGTGCAAGGCACTGTGTTAGCGACTGTGGGGAAATTTGATTGGTGAAGAAAGTCAAGGTCATGAAGTTCATACTAAGAGAAAAGACAGGGCTGAAGACAGAATGTCACCTTCTTCTACCCTTTCCCCCAAACTTTTTGAGAATGGCAGGCATTGGTAATTGATATTGGCACTCCTTTTCTCTGACCCAAGTATGGTCTTATAAGCCTTTTCAGCTCAGGGCTTTAGGCAGACATTACCTTTTGATCTATTGGCACCTGAGAAGAAACTCATTTGCTGTTCTTGGACAGGTCAAACATGTATGACTAGAGTTGAATGACCAAGTATGGGAATTATATGTGTTAAAAACAAGAGTTATGGTTTAAGAGATAGAGAAGGATCTTGTCTGTCAGGCAGTGATTTTGAACTTTATTTTATTGGCAGGCAAGAGCTACTAAGGTTTTTGCACAAGACACTAAAAGTACCCTAGTCACTATGAAGGATGAAGAGATTGGAGTTAGTGAGACCAGTTGGAAGGCTCTTGTATGGTTGAGTTATCAAAACACATATGAGCCAATGAAGGCCTGAACAGGAGGAATCACAGTGGAGATGGAGAAAAAGGGATAATTTGAGAGATATCAAAAGGAAGCAGTTCATGATTGATGAAGTGGTAGAGAAGAGAGCAAGTAACCTTGTTCAGGTACTTCGTTGAGTGAGAAATGGTGATTTCATTATTAAAAAGAGATGAATCAGAGGATTTACTAGATTTAGTAGGGATCTTCAATTTGGGATCCAGACATTTCCCCCTTGAGGAAACCTGTTCTGAAGTGACATTGGCGGCCTTGGGTTCACCTAGTTCTTACCTAGTTCCACAATTTATCTGCTGACTGACATGGAAATGGAAATGTGTCTCAGCTGTCTCTTTGGTAAGATGGGGGTGTTGATATTAATAGTCATATCGCAGGGTTATTTTGAGAATTAAGTAAGACAAGTGTGGCAGGGCTTTGTAAACAGTAATAAACCCGGAGCAATTGATTAATTATGGATTCTTCTGGCTCAGCCACATGGATGTATGCTGGTCCAGTGAGACCAGAGTCTGGGAGGGAGGCCAGGCCCAGAGATGGAGGCTTGAAAATATTCTCCGTGGAAAAGACAATTAAAGTTAGGCAATGTTTAAGGCCTCTCAGATAGATATCAAAAAGAGAATGGAGATGGCATAGAATGCTGAATAATACCACTTAGAACATTTTATTTCCATTGTAAAAGAACAAACTCCACTCCACAGTCCACTACCAAACACATTGTTTGTCTCTTTTATTGTGTTTCTTTCTTTCATGGTCTTTGTTTTTAATCTAAACAGTTATTTGTAAAGGAGAATAAGAAAAAGAATGATAAGACAGTTAAAAAATAATCTAAACCGTAGAGGATAATCATGACTGATTTTTTTTCAGATAGTAGGCATAGAAATAACAAACTCCTACAACCGGGAAAACTATAAAGTTCATTTAGTCTAGACATTCTTATTTTGTCGTTGTGTTAATTCCACATTCATTAAACACTTGCCACGCTCCAGATCTCTGAGTAGATGCTCTGTGTGCAGTGTGTCATGTAGTAGGCCCAGTAACCGTGTTTCATAGAGAGTATCAATACCCATTCCACAGATGAGGGCACCGAGACTCCAGAACTGAGATCCTGACTGAGGTCACAGAGCCAGGCATGTCTGATGTCGGAGCTCATACTTTCAGTCCCTGTACCATCAGAACCCCACCTCTGTCCTTGTCCCAGAAAAGGTATGGGTAGGGGATGTGGCCCCCGGAGTGTGTCTGAATTAGAAGCAGCTGGGAGTGGGCTGAGAAATGAGTCTTCTGTAAAACAAATTAAAAGAAGAGGGAAAAAGAAAGGTCAGGAGACAATAACCATTGTCAGTTTTGTGTGAGTATATAGTGTAGGACTGGGGACCACGGCGAATTCCGGCGTCACCTAGGAGAACTCGTGGATGCTCATTGTCTCCATTCACACACCTGCCCCAGCCCCAGTCTCTGATATGAGTCTCTGGCTATCTCCACACATGGGGTACCCAGTCATCCTGTGCTGGTGGCTTTGCCATTGAGAGAAGAAGAAACCACTCCTCCTCAGGGAGTTTGCTTTTTTAAACAGAGAACCTTACTCATCATCATTTGGAGTGACCTTTGGACCATGGCCCGTTTTCTTACCAGCTGAGCCATGCTATGAAAAAGATGCCCCAGGGCCTGAGGCTGGGGAGCCACTCCCAGCGCCCCAGGAATCATAAGCTCTGACAGGATTTCACTAACTGCCTTCCTGCCTTCTTGGGAAGAAAACCCTCTCCCCCAGCTCTGCTATAAACTGGCCTCCTGCAGAGCATCTGTAGATTGCTGAGCTGTTCCCATGGCAACAGAGGAAGGGGCTTTTTATTTTCCTCAGAAGGTTGAATCCTTTCAACCAGAAGCTGGCTGCTGGCTCTTCCCCACAATCCACATGCCACCCCCTGTCCTTGTTTGGCCGCATGATTAGTTCTGCAGTTACTGAGTTTTAAACAGAATTGAAACAGGTGTAATATGTGGAAACTGAGGCTGAAAGCCCACTGGTCTAGAGGTTTCGCAGCAACTGCATGTCAGAAATGTGGACGTTAGACCTGATAGAGCGGGACTCATCAGAATCTGTCAGGGGGACATTAAGAGACTCCCAGCTACTTCAATAGTATCTACTAAAGAAATCAAGAGGTTTTCAAAGAAAGCAATCTGGTGGTGTTGCAATGGGAAACACCTGGTCCCTCCAAGAGGTATGAGTGTGGGGATACTTTTTTGAGATTTCCCTTCCTTTCCAAGGTCTTGACTCAAGATGACTGGCATCGAACCTGATCTTACCCGCAGGTAAGTGACCTTAGATGAGCTATATAATCAATCTGGGTCTTAGTTTCACTTGTAAGAAGAGTGTATTTGAAAGAATATGATCCTTTTTGGGTCTAAAATGCAGTGTTTAAAAATTACTAGCGGGGAAAATGACTTCTGAATTGTTGTCAAGTTGCAGAGTATGAGCCTTTCCACAAGGAACACCACTCTCAGGGCACTTGTCTTCAAAGTGTCTTATCCCTTCCTCCTGTATTTTAGTTCAGGGTAAATGAAAGTTGTAAGCGGCCGTGTGGGCAGAGGACATCGCACAAAGACCACCTCCATCAAGCCTGACTCCAGGCCAGGCAAATCCCCTCTTGACTGAGCATCTTAAGGTCTGAGACCACATCTTGAAGATCTTTGGATCTTCATCATCTAGCACAGTACACAATATATGTTTGTTCAGTAGTGGAAGTTGTAAAAATTCCAAATTGTTAGAGCTGAAAGACTCCTCTGAGATCCTTCAGTCCCTCATTTTATAAATGCCTGCACTCAGGCTCAAGAGGTTATTTGGCTTGGTCAAGGATGAACATCTGGGCCAAGCAAAAGGAAGACCAGGCCCTGCTGTCCCAGCCTGCCTGCTAAGACCCTTCCTGCAACATTTCTAATTCTTTTTTTTTTTAACCATTCTTGAAAGATTTTCCAGGAGCAAATTGCAAGGACTGAAATCTCTCTTGAGGAGCTATGTCAGCTCCTAGGGAAGACGGAATGACATGGACTCTGGCTTTTTGCCCTATGCTGTTTAATAGCAGGAGAATGTAGGCCTTCCAGTGTGAGAATTAGTGTAAGTTTAGGCTTGTGGCAAATGCACACCTTTCTCACTTTCATACCCAGAAGTTGTAGCCAAGAGTCACACTGATGAGACACCCTCTCCTCTTCATTTTGTCACTGTCCACCCCAATTTGGTAGTAGCAGCAATAGCATGTTAGTCAGGATACTTCATGCTAGCTGCTGTAACACTCTCCAGTTCTCACTGACTTACACAATAAAAGTTTAGTGTCCTGGTCGACGGTTCTCTTCCAAATCCAAACTCAGGGACATGGCTGCTTCCATCTTGCAGCTCCCCATTTGGCAACCACAGAGTTGCTCTGGCATGATTCAGCCAGTCAAAGAGGGCAGACCGCATCTGTTACTTAGCCGCCTGACCCAGCAGTGGCACATATTTCTTCCCCTTGCACTCCCTTGGGGAGCACTCAGTCGCAGGACCCTCCCTAGATGTAGGGGGAACTGGGACATGTAGCCCCTGGTTGCTCAGCTACATCCCAGCAACAGCTCTCCACTATGGATGGGAGCCTGAGTCTCTGTCAATCTCCCCGACAGGGAGCTAGCATTACATAACACTATTTGCAAGACAGCGTGCTAAGTATTGTTTCATCTAATCTTCACAGTGACTCTACAAAGTTTTCATCCTCCCTGGACACATGGAAAATACGATTGTAGACCTGTAATATCATTGTGTGCTATAACTTATAATGAAAGGTTACATAAGCAGGTAGGGGCAATTCTAAAACTTACGCCGTAAGTCCAGAGCCTCGGCTGATAACTGCCGCATGTTGCTGTTTGAGACGCTGTTTGCATATTGCTGGTCTGAGAAACTACAAGAGCCACTAAGTAGCCTGTGTGGTCTTGAGCATATATTTTCCCCTTGCAACTTGTTTTCATCCTCTGAGGTCTCTTCCTCTTCTTCTAAGGGTGTCAATTCCCTCACGGGCACTTCACCCTCATGGTCTCATCTAAATGTAATGGCTCCCCTTCACTTCCTGATACTTTCACTTTGGGGATTAGGGCTTCAAGGAATTTTGAAGAGGAAAACAGTCCAGCCCATAGCAGTGAGATTCCCCAGGTTGCTTGACCATAGCTGGGTCCTCCCAATGATTTTCTCTTCCCTGTAGAAACAGGATGCCTCCAGTGTCCAGAGAGGGGAAAGCAAACTAAATTATTCTCCTTTACTTAATCATGATATTAATATGCATAAAAAAGGAAATACCTTTTCTTTCTAAGGCCCTACAGTGATTTAAGAATATCCTTCAAGAAAGAACTTTTTATCCAGTGCTCTTGCCACTGGAGTGAGGGAAAATGCTGCTTCTGTGCCCCAAATGCTGATTTCCTGAAAGCAGGACATGTCATATAGAAACAGATCATTCCAACAAAAAATACTTTCACTTAATTGAGTGACTGAAGCTGCAAAACTTTAATGAGCAGAATCTTGAAGGGTCCCTACATTGACAAGCTCTTGAAGAACTTGCGATATATGAATTACTCAGCAATATTTCTCCTCAGAGATTTCATACAGTGGCGGTGTGAGCTTCAGTCTCATTCTGGATACAGATATTTAAAGAAAGTGCAATCTTTGAATGATTGCATACAGAAAAGCTGTATTTTACAGTGTACAGGACACCTGTTGTGTGTGTATATGTGTGGATACCTACATCCTCCTGATGCTCCAGCTGTAGCATGCCAAGCTCCTGCCCAGGTTCCTTCTGAGATTCCCAAATGTGGGGGTAAGAGATGCTCCAAAGGCCTCTTCTATTACCTTTCAGGGGCTTTATTTTGTGATATGTGTACAGGTAATTTAGGAACAGAGAGTGTGCGATAAAAGGATTTCCACCTTATATGGGGATATCTGCGCACATGATCACAGGCATCCATTCTTGGAAATGAATTTGACTCTAGAAGGATGATCCATGAGAAGCCAGGGAGAAGAAATAAGGACTAGAGCTTAGGCCATACTGGTCAGAAGAGCTGAGAAGACTGAGTTGTAGGCAGAGGAGATTCAAGAGTTGCTTCAGAGAACCCAAGAGTTTATGTGGGAAGATTTCTCTAGGTAAATCTTTCTTGTCCATGCTTGCTCCAGAATACGATGAGAACCTGATGAGTCAGGGAATAAGTCAGCTGGCCAGGCTGGGGAAGCTGGTCTTCTTATAAAGATGGCCCACAACAGGCTCGAAGTAAGTTCCCACTACCCCTGGGAATCACACACTTCCTGGTTCTCTACCTGTGCCCACCTCTAGGTTCCATAGCTCCTTCCCTTCCACCCTGTATGTGCATACGTGTACACACACACACACACACACACACACACACACACACACAGTTCTCAGGGCTCATCATTTAGCTAGTATGCACCAAATGTGTGGTCCCATTCCTGGCCTCTCGTCTCCTCCTCTCAGGAAAACCCAAATACCTTATTTATAAATTCCCAGGTACCCACCAACCAAGCTATGTCAAAGTTTAAACTCTGTGATCTCCTTTCCAACATTTCAGCGTCATACCCCTTTCGGAGGGCCCTCTTTTCTTTCCTCATATCAATCCATGTTGCAAAATAAACAGCCCAAAAGGTGGCAGAGGATTCAGTCATAAGAAGGGAGATTTTCATAAAATTCTACAATGCTGGAATGTGCCTTCCCCATCACCTGGGACAGCCCCCTCATTTGTACCCCTGAGGTGTAGACAGTTCTGTGATTTGCCCTAGTTCACAGAGTTGCTAAGTGAAAGAGCCAGGAGTAATATACTCAGGATCATATGACTGCCAGTTTTGTGCTGAGCAGTTAGTCACACTTACTCTTCACTTGCCCTGACCTGCCATTTTCGTATTCCTGTATAACACCCTTTCCCAATCGCTGCTGGAGTTCCGAACTGCTGTTCTTCCAACCTCCCTTCTCATGTTCCGGCTGACTAGTAACAATGGCAGCTTGAATCGATAAGTGCTTACTGTGCGCCAAGCATTGTGTTAAATGATACACACGAACTAATCCAGTTACTCCTTAAAAGAACTTTGTAAAGGAAGAAATTTAATAGCACCTATTTTTCAGATGGGGAAACTGAGGTACAAGGTACTAGGATTCAACCAAAGAAATCTTGCTTTTACCAGCTCACAACCCCAGGCAAGTTGCCAGCAATGAAGAGGCTGGCATTTGGATTACTCATTGCAAAAGATTACCTTCTTCAGCACCTTGTGATGAGAAGGGGAGGGGGATCCTTTCTAAAAATTACAGGAGGGGGAGTGAGAAAAAAGAGATTACATAACATGAAGCAAAGTGTAAGGAAAGCACACTGGACGTGGAGTTAGGTGTCCTGGTGCCTAGGTCTGACTCTGTCTCTGTTTTGCTGAGGCTTTCCTACGTGACTTTGTCTCATGGGGCCCCAGGTTCTGCAGCTGAGAAAAAACGGGCTGGGTCTACAGACAAGAAGACCTTTGACTGTCCTCAGAGCACAAGAATTTTCAGAATCTGTGACTCCATTTCCTTTGAGTTAATGTGTAGAGTATTTGGGTAGTATTGTGTGGTTATTTGTGTAGGGAATTCCTGGTCATATTTCACAGGGAGCCAGACACTCACCAATCTGCCTCACCTAGGGTCTGCAAAGTCCGCTGCATTTTGGCCCTGCCTGGCCATGATGTATAGGGAGAGATGGAGATAAGAAGCTTTCCCTCTCTGGAGCATCCTCCTACACACACGTGTGCATTTGCACACGTGTGTATGCACACACACACACACTCCCCGCTCAGCTGAGGAATCTGCAGATCCCAGCAGGGATTCGGCACACCTCTAGGGCAGCACAGTCCCACAGCAGTCATCTGGGTTTTGCCTGGAATGATGATGCATTCAGTGGAGGGTTTGCATAATTGCAGAGTCAATGACAATGTCCAGGCCAATTTCAAGTCAAAGCTATTTTTAAGGGAACAGCCAAAGGATGGTGAGGAGAAAAGTTGTTTAGAGAATGCATTTTAGAAAGCCAATAAATCTCCCAAACATTTCGCCCTTGCATTTCTGAACCTGAATGTTCAGGGTTGGGGGGTTGGAAAAGGCCAATTAAATCATAGCAGGTATATATGAGTTAGGTTTATTTTCCTGCACAAGTATTTTTCTTTTGGATGCTGTTGCTTATAGAGGAAAGATGACTGGGCTGAGAGTCGAGAGACCTGAGTCTGTTCCCAGCTCAGCTAAAAGCCCTTAATGTGTCCTTGAGCCAGTTACTTCCCCTATCAGTTTCCTCATCTGTAAAATGAGAAGGTTAAATTAAATGATCCTCATGTCCCTTCCAGTTCTAAAATCCTAGATGATCTTCAGATGCCAAAGGCTCAGAACTGTGAAATGTCATGTGGTCCACAAAGGACTAGATTCTTTCCATTTCAACTTTTTTCTCCACCCAAAACTTCAGAGGAGAGAATTCTGCCAACAGCTAGTAATGTCAGAAAGAAGCAGACAAGCAAACATCATCCCCTCTGCCACAATCAGGATAGACTGGTGAGCTTTGCTTTGACCTTGAACTTGTCATAACTGAACAAGATAGATAAGGGGCTTAATGAAATGCCTTCAAATGCGTTACTTCTTCCAGAGATGGATCTCTGAACCAAGTTTAAGCAAGCCTAGCTCTATTCATGCATGTTGACCTAGCCTCTGTTATAAGGCTAACAATTTAGTAATTGTCCTCATTTTTAATCTCCCCTTCCCTTTAGCAGGATCATTTTCTCTACATTAAGGATTCACAATGAAGCAAGAATCGCTAGACAATAGCCCTTTCTGGAATACAAATGACTTTATAAATAAAGGAATGTAAAAAGGAAGAAGTCGAAGAGTTCTTAGCACTTTCAGTTAGCAAGTGCCATATGCTTTCTCTGCTGTGATTAGTGAAGCCACTATAGCACTATGCGCTCAGTTCTAGGCGCTGTATTTCAAGATCATCTCCACGACTGAGTCTCCACTGGGCACAAAAACCAGTAGACTTCATTGAATAGTGTTCCCAAAAGTTCATGTCCACCTTACAATGTATCATTATTTAGAAATAGGGTCTTTGAAGATACAATAAATGAAGATGAGAGTATACTGCAAGATGAGAGTATACCATGGGCCCTAAGTCCAGCATGACCCATGTTTTTATAAGAAGAGAAGAGACAAAGGCGAAGACAGATGCAAAGATTGGAGTGATGTAGCTACAAGCCAGGGACTACCAAGGATGGCTGGCAGCTACCAGATGCTGGCACAAGTCAAGAAAGTATCCTTCTCTAGAGATTTCAGAGGGAGCATGGCCCTGCCAGTAGCTCGATTTCAAGCTTTTAGCCTCCAGAACTGTGAAACGGCCCATTTCTGTTGATTGAAGATACCTGGTATGTGGTACTTTGTTATGGCTGCCCTAGGGAATGAATGCAGCCAGGATGGAGAGCTGCTGGGAGCCACAGGAGAACAAATGGCAAGAGCTAGACCCCTTTGGTTTGTTCGCTGTCCCTTTTCTTCCTTCCCACTTCTGGCTTTGAGAAGACAGAACGCTGTAAAACTTGTGAGGGTCTACGCTGCAAAGCCTGCTGCCCATCCAGACTGCCATTGCTCTCGTTGACTGCCTGTCCCATCCCCTCAGTAACCATTCCAAGCTTCCCCAGGGCTCTAAGTCCACCCCCACCTGCCTCCCCCTCAACAGATCATTTCCTCCGAGACATCGGTGAGAGTGCTCCTAACTCTCCTCTTCGCTTCGGAGCCGCTCTGTGCACCCTGTGCGCAGGCAGGTGTGCACGTCACTCCGGCCAAGGAGACTCTCTTCGCCTGTGCTCTTGAACCCAAGCCTATCTGGCAACCTCAGGGAGCTTAACCCCACTGTTGTTCTCATCAGGCTACCAGCTCAGTCTCTCCTTCTCCAGTGCTTCCCCTCTTCCCCATTTTCTGCATCTTTCTACAAGCAGGCCTAGTTTTAAATAACATGAAACAAATAAAAAAAAATAAAGACTCTCGGACCACTGCTTTATTTGCTTTCTTTTCAGATTTCTCCATGGAGCTGCTAATGTCACTCCCTCCACTTCTGCAAACTCTAATAGACAAATTACTTCCCTCATCCCCTCATGTGAAGCCACTGAGGACTTTCTAAATCAACAGATCCAATGGTTTCCCTATTAACATTGAAGACATCTCAAAGATGAATGTTAAAGCATCACACATAGTCTCACACTTAAAAATTATTGGGGTTTTTGCAACTGGCCTTTCATGCACACATACATTTTATAACATAACTTTAATGTTTCTGCAGCATCGATCATTTCTGATCACTCCCTTTTTGAAACTCCCAGTTTATTTGCGTCTAGTTTTCCTCTTCAGCTATTCTTGCTTGATATCTTCTTCATATACCCACTTTCTTTGGCTACTTTCTCGCCTCATTCTACCTAATTACTCCTATAGTTTCAATTAACTCCTGAATGCCAGTGCATGACGAACTTCTTTCCTCAGTCTAGACCTCCCTTCTTTCCTGATCATGTTCTCCAGGGATCTTCAAGGCAGCTCTGTCTTGATGGGCAACAGATTCCTCTTTCAACATACCTTAAGGTAAACTTGTTATCTTTCCCCAAACTCTCTCCTTCTCTGTCTCTTGTCTCTCTCACATGCCATCTTCATCCACCTCGCCTCCCTCCCAAGTAAGCTGGAAGCCATCCTAGACTTGCATCTTCCCCCTAAAAGCCACTCCTCCTGTACCCCTGCTTCTTCTGTCCTGGGCACCACTGCTTGGACTAAGTTTGTCATTTGTGCCAAATTTCTTTGTTGAAGTTGGAACAGGGTCATAGGATGAACGTCACATTTCTGGATTGAAAATCTGGTACTTGAGAATCTGACCATGAAAGAGCAAGCATTGGCTTAATCCATGTGTCTCCATATTATAAAACTAAAGCCAGTCAGTGAACTTCAGAGGAAGAGCATTGTGACCTGGATGTAAAAACATCTTTACAATACTCAGAGCAGCCTAACCCTGGAACTGTCTTAAGATGTAGTGGTCACTTTCTCTCTTTGTTTCTTTGTTTCTTTTTTTTTTTTTCCTTAATGGTAATGTTTATTATTTCTTTTCTTCAAAAGGATACGGGACTGTGATAACTATCTTTCTGTGTCAGGCATATTATGAAGGTCATTTCTGCATTGAGAAGGAAGGAGATGGCTTGGCAAGATAGATTATTTATATAGTCCCTTATTTTAAAATATTAAGAATCATCTTCCGTGCCAGTAATTGTACAAGGTGATGAGAGTCCTCTGGTAATAAAAACAAAATCCTTTCCTTGAGCAATTTTCAGCCCAGTGGGAAAGACTGGTTTAAGTCCTAAGTAAATATACAAATTACAATTTGTAAGAAGTGCTATAGAGGAAATAAAAGGTATTACGATGAAAATAACGGATGTGCTACATAGTGAGATGACCTGTTGAAAGCAACAGTGAAGGTGTAGATGTTAACAGGCAGGCTCTGAGGAAAGCAGTCTGAGCAGAGGAAGCATCAGATGTAAACACCCAGAGGTAGAGAAGAATGAAAATGAGGGAAAGCCAGTGTGGCCGACAACAGTTAAGGTACAGGGCTGGACAGTTAGGTTGTTTGGGTTTTCTTCTCAATGTAGCAGGAAGCCAGGGAAGTTGTAAGGTCAGCCTGCATTCTAAAATAACATGACCACCATCTAGAAGGTACTTTATCTAAGGATGGCAGTTTCTTAACTATCTTATACACTTGAACTTCACGGCCATGATCAGGAGCCGTTCTAGTTTAGAAGAGTCCTCCTGCCCAAGTCTATGTGGGATAGAGCTCGAGGTTCATAAAGGGGCATTTTTTCTCTGGGAGGAACTCTAATCTGTCTAGAGAAGTGCCTCTGTCTCAGGGGAAGCAAGAAGACATCCTGTTTGGTTAGGGATTGATAAGGGGAGAAAAGGGATGCTGAACCCTTTTCCCTAATCCACAACCTTCAGTTGGTTCACACCAAGGAGCCTGTCTTCACTGTTTCTGTTCAATGGCTGGAGAGAACTTGGTAGAGAATCTCAAAAATAACTCCAGCTGCTCGTCTAATTAGTCACTGAATGTTACGGGGCTTCTCTCTCTGCCAGGTTGTCACATTGGGGATATGACAATAAACCAGTCAGGCAAAGCTTTTTGCCATCAGAGAGCCTGCATAACAACGGACATGACAGGAGAAAGCAATCCTTTAGGAAGTCATTGTAAGATGTCCAAGAGAAGAAAGACTAAGAGCAAATACATCCATCGATGCCAAATATCTATCAGAAGGAAGAGAGAGCGGGGAATTTTAAGCCCTGGCCTTGATGATGAAAGGAGCTTTAACAAGGAAAGTATAGGAGGAAGGACAAGGGAAAGTATCTAGGTGACAAAATTTGTCTGCTCTGGTACCTCACTCTCTCTAATCCTTTTGTACCCCAGCCCCAAGTTTGAAAAGAATTGCAGGAAGCCCCTGGAATCATTTCTGGGAGAAGCAAATGCGGAGAACCACTTCCATCCTGAGTCTGCCGCCTTCCCTGTCATTGTCCCTGTTGTAGGAAGAGCTCGTGTAAAGGGTGTGCTGTAGCCCTTTGCGCTGCTGTGACAATGGTAGGGCTGCACTGTGGGGCATTGGCAGGAATTAATCTGCTGCAGTGTCTTCACAAATCAAGAGGCTGACTTCTACTGGAAACGTCTCAAGGCTTTGTGCAGAGTGCAAGCCAAGTTTCCCCTCACACGAGACTGCAAATGGCTTGGGTGTCCTTGCTGATAAGATCTGATGTATAGGTGCACGTCTCTGAGCGCTCACTGTTGCTGGAACCATTTATTATGATCTGAGTGTGAAATATGCCATTCTCTTCAAGGATTCGGGTACAATTCATCAACCGCAGGAGAGAGCTGGCTGGCTTCACTGTGACTGACTGGAGTTACATTCTTTTCTATTTCTATACCACCAGGAGTTTGGAGAGCAAGTAGGAAATTGCTCACCAAATGACGCCCCTTCTCAGTCATCAGGGTGTGGTTATTTGGCTTTCCATAGGAAGAAATAAAAAACAGTCTGATTAAATCATGTTCTGTGGATGTCGGAACCAGCCTAATATCCCCCCTGTTGTTTATTACTCTGGCTCCAATAAAATGAACTGCTTGTGAGATCCTAGACGTGTCACCTTTGTTCAGTCCGGTTTGCCAGGAATGCTTTCTCCACCAATGGGGTTTTCTCTCTTCCCTTGTGATCCAGTTGAAACCTCAATGTCTCTGGAAATGTCTTCCTGTCCTACTGGGGAGATTCTTTCTCTAAAAGTTCCCAAAGGTCGGGTCCCGGGGTTGACAGTGGAGAATACAAAGCCAAGTAACATAGCAGCCATGTTCTCAAATCCCCAGTCTCGTCAGGAGGCAGAGACAAGTAGGAAAGTACACCATGTGCAGCCTCCCAGAACAAAGGCATGAAAAGAAATATGAATGAAGAATTAAAGCCAGTCCAATCAAAACAAATTGAACGTGGGCCCCGCTCTGAGACCTTCCACCATTATGAAATTCCCAGTTTGCTCTCGTGACGTCATGATGTCATGACCCGCTCCTGGCGGTCTTCAAGACATGTTAACTTCCTTCCTTCAAAGGTAATCCCCGTGATTTCAGTCAACAGCAGCTTGCCCACCATCATAATCATAAAATGACAAAAACAGACAACAATGTGTGCACATCTCAAAATTAACAATGTATAGGAATATTGTTCCTATTATAAAGATTTTTTAAAATTTTCTAACGGCATTCATAAACACTGAAATTCTTGCCATGTAAAACTTGACTTCAATGTACAGCTATTGAATATAGCCCATTTTTTCAAAAATATTTGCTCCTTTCATAAAATAAAAATGCATGTGAGACTATCAGCACAAAGGTTTTGCAAAATAAATTTTGCTCCATCGAATATGAAGTAAGATGCATATGCCATAAGAGTGAGACAGTGGTGGCTATGGTGATATCCATAACACTGATGCATCTTTAATCAATGTTCCTGTTCTTTGCAGAATTAAGAGTCACAATTGTCGCACAGCGTACCAGCTGTTCACATGCCCTGTGTTAGAGGCTTTCCTCTTGTATTCCATAACTTAATTTTTTTTAGGAAAAAAATGCAGGTATAATCTCTATCAATTTATTCTCAGTGCATAGCAGAAACTCACTATCTGTTACATTGACCTGTCTGCCCTTTTGCCAATGCCACATTGGTTCAAGTGTCACGGCATTTTGATAATGGTGTGTGAGTTTTTCAGTTTTCTTCTTCTTGTTCGAGGCCCTTTGCATTTCCATATATATGTTTTGGAATAACTTAACAATTTTTATTTTAAAAAACCAATGAGGATTATAATTGAAATTGAATGTATAAGTCAATTTGGGGAGAAAAGAAAACTATATCGAGGCCCCCATCCCTGCGTAGGCTGTGTCTCCTCACTTGCATGGATCTTTAAGTTGCCTCAGAACTGTTGTGTAGTTTCCAGTGTAGGCATCATACATGTATTTTCCTACATTTATTTGGAAGTAGTTTTTGGTTTTGCTGCTATGTTAAATGAAATGAAAATTTTTTTCTTAATTTATGTTTTCCGATTGTTTGCTGCTAATGTATAGAAATACAGTTGAGTTTCATATTGGCCTTGTATCCTGTACCTTGCTGAATTCATTTGTTAGCAACTAGTAGCTGCTTTCCATTAAAAAAAATACTTTTATATAAGCATTTGAGTTGCCTACAAATAGTTTTATGTTTTTCCTATCTTTATGCCTTTTATTTCTCTTGTCTCATTGCACTGGTAAGAACTTCCAGTATAATGTTGAATAGGAAGGCTAAGAACAGAATCCTTCCTTTGTTCTCAGTCTTCTTTAATGTGATGTTTTTATAAGTTTTACAAAGATACCCTTTATTAAATTAAAGAATTTCCCTTCTATTTCTGCTTCCTGATAATTTGTTTATCATGCATGGTTTTTGAATTTTTTTCATTCCTTTTTCCCATACCAATTGAGATGGTCATTTGGTTTTGCTTTTTAAAGATATTGATAAGGTTTAATTATGTTGATCACTTCAGATGTAAACTAACCTTACATTAGTGGCATAAATCCTACTTGGTCATTGCTGTGTTATCTCATTTAAATAAAAGTAGATTCAATCTAATATTATTTTGTGAAGAAATTCTGCAATCTATTTTTATTAATTTGTGTTTTTCTTTTCTTGTAAAGTGGTTGCAAGGGTTTAAGGTATCAATATTATTTATGTAGGCTTGACAGCATAAGTCTAGAAGTGCTCCTTCTTTATTTTCTGAAAGAATTTCCATAGCATTGAAATTATTTCTTCCTTAGGTTGTTGACTGAATATACAGGAAAGTTATTTGGACTTAGTGTTTCCTTGCAAGAAGATTTTTGATAAAGAATTTTTTATACATGGTATATACATTATCTATGTCCTCTTGTGACGGTTTCAGTGAATTGTTATCTTTCAAAGAATTTGTCCATGTTATCTAAGTTGTTAAATTTATTAGTATAGTCATGCTCTTAGCATTCCTACATTATCCTTTGAATATCTGTAGGGTCTAAAATAAAATCCTCTCATTGCTTTAAAGAAGTTTGGCTAGAGATTTATCAATTTTACTAATTTTTTCAAAGAACTACCTTGTGACTTTATTTCCCCTATTATTTGTCTGTTTTCCATTATAGCAATTTCTATTCTTTATTGTTTACTGATACTCATTTTGGGTTTAATTTGTCTTCTTGAGATGGAATCTTGCATCGTTGATTTTGAAGCTTTTTTGTTTTCTAATAAGTGCATTAAAAACTATGAATTTCTCCTTAAACACTGCTTTAACTGTATATTCTGAATTTTAATATTGTGTTTACATTATTATTAAATTCAGCATAGTCTAATTTTTTCTATTATTTCTTCTTTGACCCATGGGCTGTTTAGAAATATGCTTTTAATTTCTAAGTATTCTGGAGTTTTTCACAGATTTATTATTAGTATTGATATTAATTTCTAATTTAATTCTTCTGTGGTCAGAGTGCATACTCCAGAAAGTTTCAGTCTTTTGAAATTTATTGAGAATTGGGTTTGGCCTCGAAGTTGGTGCATCTTGGAGAATATTTCATGTGCACTTGGAAAGAAAGTATGTGCTATGATGATGGTAATGAGATGACTAATAATAATCTATATTCAAATAATCTTCAAATCTATGGTCTTACTAAATTTTGTTTATTTCATGAATTACTAAGACAAAGTTCTAAAAATCTACATCTGTGATTGTGGATTTGGTCATTTCTCTTTTTAGTACTATCAGTTTTGTTTCACCTAATTTGAAACTATTATTAGATACACATATTTTTGATTGTTGTGTCTTCCTGATGAACTGACTCTTTCATCATTCCTGAAATGATGTTCCTCTTTATCTTTTGTAATTTTCCTTGTCCTAAAACCTTTGCCCGTTATTAATATGGCTACTTCATCTTTCTTATGCTTACTCTTTGCATAGTTTACATTATTCCATTATTTTACTTTCAAACTATTTGTGTCTTTATATTTAAAATGCATGGCTTGTGGACAGTATATAGTTTATTGTGTATTGGTTATTTTTACTTTTATATGGCCATATCTGCCTTTTCTCTAATATGCTTGCTAGTATGGTTTATTTTAGTTTACCCTTTTGCTTTTTGTCTTATCTTTCACCGTTTTAGTGTTTTTATTTCTCATTTATTGCCTTGCTTTAAAGTTAATATTTTTTCATTTCTCTGTTGACTTTAAAGCTATCATTCTTTTCATTGCTTTTGATTAGCTGCTCCAGGGACAACCATATGCATCTTTAGCTCATCATAGTCCATTTAGAATTAATATGATACTACAGCATATAAAATGTAAGAACTTTTCAACAGTCTCTGCCCCTTTATACCTCTCCATCCTTTATGCTATTGTTGTCATAGATATTATAGCTACATACATTTTAAACCCTCATTGGTGTTACAACTTTTGCTTTAAATCATCAATCAAATCATAAAATATTTATAAGTAGAAATAGGCACAATATTTTGTTCTTACCCATACATTTACCATTTCTCTTGCTCTTCATTATCTTTTCATTAGTCTTATCAATAGACCTGTTTCAGTTGGTGTTTTTTTTTTTTTTTTTAATCTGAAAAACTTCCTTCCCCTTTCTGGTGCAGAGCTGATAGCCGCATGTTCTGCTTTCACTTACCTGAAGATGTCTTTATTTTGCCTTCCTTTAAAAATATTTTTTCATTAGCTTTAGCAATCTTTTCCTTTCTCTTGTGCCGCATTATCTTCTAGTCCCCACTATTTATGATTATTTTCTGTTTCTCTGTATATAATGTATTCTTTTTCTTCAGTTGCTTTCAAGACTTTTCTCTTTATCTGTGGTTATCAGCACTTTAATACGGTGTGCCTAAGCCTCATTGTTTTTTAAAACCATATTCTTGTAGGCTTATTTTTCATCTCTATCCTCTTTTCCTGGGACTCCAGTTCACCTAGGTTCTACTGTTAAATGTTGCTCTGCAGGTCACAGAGGCTCTCTTCGCTCTTCAATTTTTTCCTCTAAGCTTCTCAGATTGGACAGCTCATCTTTATCATCTTAAAGTTCACTTATCCTTTCTTATGTCATTTTCAGTCTTAGCAGCCATCTGGATCTAGAACTTCTACCGGGTTCTTTATTATAGTTTCTGTTTCTCTGCCAGGATTGTTCATTTGTTCATTCCTTAGGATCCATTTTCCTTTAAGTGCTTCCACATATATCTAATAATCTGATTTCAAGTCCTTGTCAGCTAATTTCAATATCTGGATTATCTCATAATTTTTAAGTGATTTTTTTCTCTCATTATTGGTCACATTTTCCTGCTTCTTCATATATCTACAAACGATTTATTGGCATTGAGATGAAATATTGTAAATAGTCTTCATAACATCATCTTCCTTGTAAGGGTACTGAGTTTTGTTCATAAAGTAATTACATTACTGTAACTTTTGTTCCTGGTCTTATTGTTTCCTATGATCTATTTTATTTTATTTATGTATTGTATTATTGAGTCTATTTTATTTTCTTAAAGAGAGAAAGGAAGGAAGAAAGGAAGGAAAGGAAAGGGAAAGGAAGGGAGTGGCGAGGGAGGGGAAGGGAGGGGTAAGCATCTTTGTTTATTTTGGTTCCACCCGCCTCCCACCCAGCTCCAGTAGTAGATACAGATCCCTGGGCTTTGACGTGGTCCCCACCCCAGCTT
Organism: Solenodon paradoxus; assembly: GCA_004363575.1. Classification (NCBI taxonomy): domain Eukaryota; kingdom Metazoa; phylum Chordata; class Mammalia; order Eulipotyphla; family Solenodontidae; genus Solenodon; species Solenodon paradoxus. The sequence continues at coordinate 57,195 of RJWH01006223.1, forward strand.
ACCTCAGCCCCACAAGGGCACACCAGAGGGGCCTATTTTCATTTGATTGTCTTCTACAACTTGGCCCTTGCTCTCTGGGATAGTCCTTACTTCTTCCCTGCTTATTTCTAGTGCCTAGGATGCTCACTGAGCTCTCTTCACTCTGCTGGTATTACTCTGTGCCTCCCAGCACAGCATCATCTGCTTTCACCACTCAGCTCTCAGGTCTGCAGGAGAAGATCTCTGCGGGGCCTCGTGGGATCTTGTCTGTAGTTGTGCCATCCAATTCTCAGCCAAAGATCAGTATGCAGACTTCTGAAGCTTCCCCCTTTGTATTGCTTTCTTTCTCTTCTCAGGGCCTCTACCCTGAAAATTTCAGCCGACTCGGCAACCATGAACTCTAATCTTTGCTGCTCTGTGCAGCTAAGCCATCTCTCTCTGTGGCCTCTAACTCCTGCTCTGCAAGAGGACCGCATCCCAGGAGGGAAGGTGGCAATGGGGGAGCGACTACGGCACTCGGTTCGTGTATTTTCTTCTTCTCAGTGCAATTCTGTGCAGCTTGCTATTCCATGCATAAAGGTGGATTCTCCAGAGGTGCTAGTTCATCATCGCACCGTCCTTTCCCCTTGCACACTATTTTTTTTATTAACCTTCTCCCTTTCCTTGAACTTCTCCCCCAGCATCTTCTTACATATTGTTTCCATCTTAAAAAATCCTCACCTTCTCCTTGCCTTGGTCAATGCTCCTCATCCTCTGGTTCCAACTGAAATGTCATTTCCTAAGAATGGCCATCCCTGACCTAGCCAGCCTGAGTTACAGCCCCTATTATGTGTTCTTTTTCACCCTGTATTTTTCCTCCAAAGCACTTATTAAAATTGTAATTATATGGTTATTTGGTAGATGTCTGCTCTTCTAAGATGCACAATTCAGTAGCACAGATTTCCTGTCTCTTTAATTTATTCCACATCCTCAATTTTCACTAGTGCCTGGCATGCAGTGGTATCTATGTTTATGGCTGGGTGGACATATACTTGATGATTAAATGAATTTACCTCTGTCTTTTAGATCTTCTACTCATTTTATCATTGACTATAAAGATAATACCTTACACTCATATAATATTTTTTAATTTTCGAAGGAGGATTTTCTGCATCATTCCTTTGAACCGTGCAAACCCCTGGAAGGAAGGTTTGTGACTACTATTGGATACCGAGTTTTGAGAGACAGAAAATCCAGGTCATGTGCCAGCGCTCATGCTGCCAGCGGCAGGGACACCGCTGGCACAGCCTCCTGCTGTCCAGTCAGGAATCCTGTCATAGGACCCCTGGCTGTCCCATTCTCTTGGTTCTTTCTCACCTCTTAGGGGGAAATATATGCCAAGTGAAGTCCTCTTCTGGAAACAGGTTTTTAGTTTTTCAGATTGGAATCATGTTGGCTTCGTAGGCTCTTAAAAATGATCATTGAGCACAGGGAAAGTCCCTGTAGGATTCCAATCATGTTGGCTCCCATCACCTTCCACACTGAGCATTTTCCCTTTTCCACTGTTAACCCTGTGGGACACTTTGCCATCCAGTTACAATTTAAAGTGGCTAGGGTCTTTTGTTGCAAAAATGTATCTCAAAAACTGCCTCTCTCTCTCTCTCTCTCTCTCTCTCTCTCTCTCTCTC
>RJWH01006224.1:0-58823 GCA_004363575.1 Solenodon paradoxus
CCCCCCCCCCCCCCCCGCCACTCCACCATGGGGTTCGGAGGACCAGAGAGTGAAGACAACTGTACCCTCTTTCTGGATACCTTCATTTATCGTTCCCATTTTGGGTCCCCCTCTTCTTCTAGTCCCTCCCACCTCTCTCAAGACACAGGGTTTATATTCTCCAACTAAAAAGATAGCTGATTTCTCCTCCTGCCCCAGGAGCCAAGGTCCGCTTTCTCTGTCTTCTCCCCTCTTTCCAGTCCCTCATTCCACAGGTGCTGTCAGGATGCCCCCAGCCCCTAGTGTGTGTCTCCAGACCCCTTCTCCACTGCAGCACCCCTTCCCTTAAATGAGGAGTGTCTGTTTCCTTCTCCCACAGCAGGGAGAAGGGTGGGCAAGGAGGGGCAGAGTAGTGGAAGCCGGGGAGAGGCTCTGCCATGGGGGGACTGGGTTGCGGTGGCTAGACCGAGATTAGAATGGCGTGGGCTTGCGGATGAGGACATCTATGGCATTTGGGAATACCAAGAAAGACAGGAAGGTGGGCCAGCATCTGACCTGGAGAGTGGAGGGTGCCCTGCCCCCTCTCCTGCTGCTTCCTGATGGGGCATCTCTCCCACTTGCAATAGATTGTTTTCCATGCACTGTCCAGCCGTGGTAGCCTGGGTCCTTCATCTGACGGTGTGATGGGAGGAGCAGGGGGGCCTGGAACCCTTCCAGTCCTCTCCCCCTGCTTAGGTCCAAGTCCAGCATTCAGGCTACTAGAAACATCTTTGTGAGAACTGAAGGAGCAGAACAGTCTTGCCCAATGCCGCCAAGGTGGGCTGGAGGTGCAGCGCTCTGATGCAGAGGGACGTGCCTGGTGAATGGTGGCTTGGCAGCACTGACAGCTGCAGCTTGTGGCAGCGCCCTGGGTGAGTCAGCATCAGGGGTCCACACCAGGCACATGGAAGCCCAGGAGTCTCACCCCAATGCCAAGTCTCTGCCCCGCCACACCAGTGCTAGCTATCGTGCTTCCAGGACCTCTGCCTCGGTGACCTGCCTCTGCTCTATGTGCCACTCACGTGGTCTCAGCCTCATCCTCTAGGATGCCCAGGTCTGCCTTCTGGAGATGCTTGGGTGTGGCCCTCACCCCACTCTTCCCTGCCTTGCCCAGGGAGGGTCTGGGGAGCTGCTACAAAGCTGAAGGAGGGGAGACAGAAATGCTGTAACTTAACCTCTGCAGTCCCCGGGAGGACCTGACCAGAGCACTGTGCCGCAAGTCAGCTTTAGCGGCCCTAGGCAGCTCTTTGAGTGGGGGGTGGGGTGGGGGTGGAAGTGGAGGGTCATGCAAACACAATTCCTATTTTTTTTTTTTTTTAAGGAAATGGTGCAGGCAGGAATGAAGAGACAGGAAGAGAGGGGAGGAAGAAACATTTTATTTATTTAGTTGTTCATCTTGGTTGTTTCCCCCAATCCCCAGGACATGAACCTGGGTCCTTGGGATGTATGTGGACTGCTCCCAACCACTACTCCACCAGGGCATGCTGTGAATGTAATTCTTACCTTTTCCTGTCCTTTTTGGGGCCTGATATCCAGAAGAGGGTCAGGAGAAAAGCAAGGTGTTGGTGTTTGTAAGTGTTACCCTTCACCACAGAAGAGTTTGCAAGTGGTTTCTCTCCTGACTGGTATTGGTAAACCCTGGGCAAAGCATGCACCTCACTGAAGACCTTGTACGGACAGGGGTAGGGAGCGCTTTCTGGAGCTGGCTGGTACTCTGGAGCGCACAGGGCAACTGGAGCTCATTCTCCCTTCCACCCTCAGTCAGCTTTGTGATGCCACAGAGACCTGGGGTGGGTGGGCTTTGGAGATGCTGGACAAGCGTCTTCCCTGCCTCCCCAAGCCCAGACTTCCCCAGCCCCAGGCAAGCCTGGCTGAGCAGCCCTTCTGCCTCTGCCTGGTCTTCAGCTGGGTCTCCTCCCCCACCATGCCTGTGCAGCCCTCTCAGGCGACAGTAGGTGGAGGACCAGTGGATGGGCTGGGGAGCTGGATGTGGGCTGCTGGAGGGCAGAAGCTGGGCTTAGCATGCTGGAAGAATGACTCATCCCCTCTCCCTGGATGGAGCGTCCCCAGTGGCAGTGACGGCTGTGGATGAGTGGGGATGCTGTTCCACTTGCCTTTGGGGTTGGTATCAGAACTTAACTGATCTATGTTCTATCTGAAGTTGGGTTTGCTTTTCTTAAGCCAGACAGCCCAGAAAGTTCACCGTGATGGGGATACTTTTTAGGAACTGAAATGGACAGCTAGAGGGAACAACAGGGCATTTGCTCAGCTCAGGGTCGTGGTTAAGACAGGGAGGAGCAAAGTGTGGAGGCTAGGAGTCCTGGGTTCAAATCCTGAGCCACTAATTACAAAGTGTGGAATTTATTAATTCTTTCAGAAGTGACTATATTAATTCAACAAGTATTTATTGGTGGGCATCGACTATGTACTAATCACTGTGGATACAGCCGTGAACGCAATAGACAAAAATCCCTGCCTTTGCGGATTTTGCATTCCAGTGGGCCTGGTCAAGTTCCTTAGTCCTCTGAGCATCTGTTTCTATATTTGTTCACCTATTTTTCTGAGACTGTTATGTGCCAGGAACTATGCTTGGCAGTGGAAATTAAGTTGGGAACAAACAGACCTGTTTCCTGCCCTCACAGCACTTATGATCTAGTGAATAACACAGAATAAACAAGTCATTAATAATTTATCGTAACAGTGACAAGTGTTAGGCAAGCTTGGTGGATGATTTGAGAGCATATAATGGGGTGGCCTGGAGAGTCTGATCTATAAAACAGAGGTAACAATACTTACCCCACAGAGGGGTAAACTCAATACATGACAGCTATCAATCTGGGTCGCAGGACCCATATGACTGTGATTCTTTATGTTGATCATTATTTCACTGGCAATGCATTGATTCTTCAGCCTCCACTCGGCCAGAGGAGTCAGGGCAGAAAAGCTGGGATGCCATCCTGGTTTCTCACCAGCACAGGAAGCCTGTCATAAAGAATAGAGTTCCAGTGGAGAAACGCCATGTCACAGGTGTTTTTCTAGGAGACTGTAGAGTGCCTGCAGGTCTGCCACTTATCTGACTCTGGGCCTGTTAGCTGAACTGCTTGTCAGTCCTCCCATCTGTGGGATGGAAGTAAAACGCACATCCAGGCTGCTGGGATCAAATGACCGTAGTGTTCAGAGCAGTGTCCCATGTAAGCGTCAGGCGGGCCTTTCCTGCCCTCATGAGACTCAGTTCTCAGGCTTGAGGGTGCATGCCTTGTTCTTAAAAACTCCTGAGAAGGAGCTATTGTAACTTCCTTGGTGGCTCTGCCAGTATTTCATCCGTTCGACTTTCAGGCATTTCTTCGTGCCTAATGAGCCATATCTTGCTGAAGCTTAATTTCTGGGAAGGATTTGTTCCAGAAATCCTTCATTTTCCTCCCTAGAACTGATGGTTCAGGCTAATAGATGGAGTCAGAGGTAAATTTGGATCCAGGCCTAGAGGAACCTGACCAGTCATTGTGAGTCAGGCTTGCAGGGAGCACTTGCCAGCCCCCTCCCTGAAAGAGGTTTGAGCTTCAGCAAGGGTCTCAGATGAAACAGGAGATTCTCCAGATACACGGTCATCCAGAGGTGGTGTGGAGTCTTCCTCCCTAGAAAACTTCCAGATCAGGCTAGAGTTCCCCAGTCATCTGGTAGAGATCTTTTGACTGAATGCCAGGGTGGGAGGTTGGACCCCAGACCTCCCACTTAGGAAAGTAGGATGGGCATGGCCCCTTCATTGTCTTAGCCACTGAACCTCAGAGTATTTGGTGCCATCAAATAGCCCCCATGTTAGGGTTTGGGGCAACAAAAGAAGGGGAGTTACCCTGCTATTGTCCAGTCAGGAGGGGACCCTTCTCTGCCTGCTCACGGGGCTTCAGGGTTTCAGCTTTTGCTGTAGACAACACTCACCATCAGGTGTAAGCAAAGGCGTAGCTGGAATGGGCTTCGCAGCCAGGTGCCTGAGACAGGCCCCGCTACCTACCCACCTGCTTTCTGACCCACTCCATCATTCCCAGGACAAAACTTTTACATCTTTCATCTTTCATCACTGCAATCTCGGTGCGACCATGAGGCCCCAGAGCAGCCATCTCTGCCCCCATTTTACCACGGAGAGGCAAAGACTCAAGAAAAGTTTTGTGACTTGTTTAAATTCTCTCGCTGCCCAGGGACAAGGGCGAGGACTCAAACCAGGTCACAGGCTTTCCAGGCCACAGCAGCTGATGGGTCAGAACTTTCTACAGCCAGCCTCCTTCCCCTGCCCCTTCTCACCTGGACACCTGGACTGTCCATGGGATGGAGTGGTCAAGGATCTTCTTGGGCAAATTGATTAATGCTTGCAGTATAAGCAGGAGACCAGCAAGGCAATTGAATCAGGCAGTAGGCTTGTACGGACCGAGGCATGGCCCCTTGGAGAAACTCTCAGCTCTCCCTAGTGCTGGGATTTTCTTTGGAGCGCCTGCTCTGACAGGGCTGGAGTCCTGTGGATGGGCGGGAGAGAGTGCGAGAGCCCCCTGCTGGCCGAATCTGCCCCAAACCAGCGTCCCGGTCTTAGTCTTAATAGGATGCTGACCTTGTCAGTAAATCAAGCCTCTGTGAGTTCCCAGCTTGGTCATTAAAGGCGTCTTCTGGAGTCCGCAGCAGTAAGCAGGCGTGTGTACATGTGTGTGCATGCGCGTGTGGCTGTGTCAGCGCCCTTTAGGACAGGATAGAGGAGCTCCTTGAAAAGGCAAAGGAAAATGGGATGGAGTTGGTGACTGATTAGTTCTCTTCTTGAGAGAGTCCAGGCTTGAGAAGTCCAGACCCCCATGGGACTCATAGCCCGGACTCAGCCCTTGCATGCAGAGGACTGGAGTCCAAACTCCACCTCTGGGTCAAAGCGCCCGGATCCTACTTTCCTCCCTGTCCTTTCACCTTCTATTCCAGTGGACTCAGCACCTAGTCTGTAAAAGGCACCAGGGACTAAAATGGAGCTCTGAATACCCACACCTCCTTTGTCAACCTGCTTCCCCAGCACAGCATATGGGCTTCCTTCCCCTCTTAGGTGACCCGCAGCCGGTAGAGTGACCTAGGGCATTAGTGGTGGCTGGTAGAAGGTGACTGGGCTCCCAGATGGTCCCCAAACCCAGGAGAGCTGCTACCACCATCAGGCTTTCCTCAGTCCTAGAGCCTTATCCTTTTCTCCCTTACTTATGCAAAGAAACTTGGGGGCCCAGGTCCCCATCATGGGGCAGCCTGGGACCAGGACCAGACAAGGGCAGAGTAGAGAGTCAGTGAGGCTCCCCTGAGGCACTGTGAGGACCAGGAGCCTCTGGGTGTGGCAGGGAGTCCTCAGGGCATGGAGAACCCTGGACTTTTTATGATTGGGTGGATGCAGTGGCTCTTGCTTGTCACAGTTAGGGAATGTTGTCATTAGAGGCAGAATTCACCCATTACCATTCCATGCATCTTAATAGTGAATCTAAGTGACTGTAACTAGGAGCATGACGCTGGGGAGATGGGGAAATAGAAATGAATGGAGAAATAGGACAGGGGGCCCTGAGACTAGGATGGGGGTGGGGCTGGGAGGAGCTTAACCCTTTCCAGACCCTAATCAGTAGAATGACCTGGAGGAGAGGCCCAGAAGCCCATTGCAGATACTGGAGTGGTTGGAGAAAATCACAGATGCTTACCCTAGGCCTTCTGCAAGCTTCTTTAGCTCAGGTGGAGATCAGAGGCAGATTGCTTGGCAGGGGTTGAGAGGGTGGAAATGGAGGCCCTGGGGAGAGGCTGGAAGGGAGAAGGGCTCTTCTCCCAGCCTCTTACTCAGCTCTGAAGAAATAAGAAGAGAGTTATAAGCAACTTCAGTGGTGCATACATGTGTGCACGTGCCCACGTGCATGCATGTGTACTGTGCACAGCATGTGCACACACGTGCGGTTATGCCCATGTATGTGCTTGTGTGCACTGTGCGTGCGCACACGTACATGTCTGTGTGCATGGAGGTGCAGTGTTTACGTGCGTGTGTGCATGTGTGAAAGGTGTGTGAGAGGAGAGAATGCCGAGCACCTTCATCTCACCCCCTTTTTCTCCTCTCTTCTTTTTTTTTTTTGAAGGAAAGTTGGAGGCAGGAATGAGGGCAAGTAAGCAGGCGGACAGGCAGAGAGAGGAGGAGGAAGCACTTAACTGTTATTTCCATTTTTTGTTGTTCACACTGCTTGCTTACCGCTGGACCAAGGACTCAAACCCAGGGGTATATGGCTTGCTCCTCTGGAGGCAGCTAACCCAACCGCTGCTCCACCAGGCTGTGCCTCTCCCTTATTTTTACTCCCACCCCTTGGTTCATTTGCTTCTGAGGTCAGCTGAGGCAGGATGTGTTACTAGTGGGGGCCCACTAGGTGTGGCCTGGTCTCCAGGGATGTGCCTATCTGCCCCCATCCAGAGCAGATGACTTCCCTGTGGTCAGCCATTGCTCTGGGCTCCAAGGACCCTCCCCAGAGATCTCCTGCCCCAGAACTGGACACTGACTTCAACGAATTGTCCAGATGTGTGGGGCGTGTTCTTCCTGTCTGAAAGTGATTGGGAAGCAGCTTTTCTGCTCTTTATAGAAAGAAAGTCCTTTCTTATGTCCAACCTTACCTTCTCTTTAAGATTTATATTTATTAATTAAATTTATTTTTACCTTTCCTTGTCTCAAACCTGGGCCCTTGGGCCTTACATGGCCAGCGCCCGGCCTACCTCCCCTTTGCTCTGCCTCAGCTTCACATTCCGACTTCCTCCTGGGGCTGCGGGGAAAGGCTGCAGGTGGCAAGCAGGTGTCCTGGAAAGGGGCTGGGCTAAGCTCAGTGGAGGTCTCAGAACCCTCCTGTGGCTCTCCTCCTATGTTTATTTGGAGAAAAGGATGTTTAGCAAACACTCAGTCTTTCATTACTCTGGGGGCTGCCAGGCTCCCCATTGTCAGCCATGGACACTTCATTGAACCCACTCAGATGGACGAAAGCCACAGGGGCGGAGTCTGAGATGAGATGCTCAGAAGACTTGGCTCCTTGTTTCTACATGGAGGGCAGGATGGAGACCTGTGAGCAGGAAGGGGTGGGGCGGGGCCTGGGGTTGGGGGCATGGGGATGTGCGGACCAGGGACCCTTCAGTCTTGCAGAGTGGTGTAGGGAGGATGAACAAGAGCCTGTTGCTCTTGGTGCCTTGGACCCCTGGAGAAAGCGACCTCACCATGAGCAGCCAAAGAAAGTTAGAGGTTAAAACCCGGGGAGCATCCTGGGGGCTAGCAGTCTAGTGCACCCTGGGAGAGACCCACATGCATCCCGAGGCCTCCTGTTCAAAACCTGGGGCCAGGGGAACAATCAGTGAGCAACTCAATAAAAACAAGCTGCTTCTTCCTCCTCTCTCTTCTCACCTGCCTGCTCGCCTTCATTCCCGCCTGCCTTTCCTTAAAACAGCAACGAGGAAATGCAGGTGGTCTGTGGCTAGGATTGATGCTGGTGGCAAGCTTGGGGTTAACAGGGGAGGAGAGGGCTCCTTCTCCCTGTTTCCTCTCCCAGGAGGAGGAAAAGGCATCACTTTAATAAGGCTGCCCTGGTTCCAAATGAATCCTGGCATTGCAGGAGGCAAAGGGAAGCACAGTCAAGAAACTGGATTAGCTCTTTGATGCTTGGATCTGCACTGGCAGCCACTGCTGTGGCAGGAGGCCTGGCCAGAGCTGGGCTGAGCCTGCAGTCGGCAGCATCCCAGGGAGGTAGGGCTCCCGCCCCAGCTGGTCTCCCGTGGTGGGGAAGTTGCAGGGGTGCCCAGGGTCACCAGAGTAAGGAAGCCAAGGTCCTCACCACCGCAGAGGCTAGGAGATGTCCTCAGGCTTCCCCTGGGCGGTGGACGGTGAACCCCAAAGACCGAGGGAGCGGAGGTGATGGGGAAGGCCTAAGAGATGCCTGACACCTTTGGGTCCATGTCCCAGGTCACATGTTCTACAAGACCTAACCAAAATAGCATGCGTGAGGCCGGGAGTCCGATGGCCAATTAATGCAAGACTGCCACTTCGGGCCTGTGTGCTGCGAAGAGTTCCTTAAACTTTCTGAACATCAGGGCTCTCTTCTGAAGATGGAGATGGCAACACACGTGGATGTGGCCCTGGTGGAGATTACATGAGCTGTCTCAGGACACAAGTTCTCCGAGGGTGATCTGCAGTCCCTGGGAGTCCCCGGGAATTTTTCAGGCCAATGCTACTTCCAGAACGATATGAACCCTGCTTCCCCCCCGGCTGACAGTGACAACACCAACGCGGCCGTGGACCCCGCTGCGGGTGCCCGGCGAGGATCCGGGCCAGGCAGCCAGCTGGGAGCCTCCAGGTTCTTCCCCTCTCACTGCACCTGCGAGGTGTGTAAGCGAGCCAGCAGGGGCACGCCCGCCGCTCTGACACAGGCTTGGTGAAGCAGAGGAGCTCACGTCTGCAGTTCGGACATGCGAATGCATGCATTTTAATGTCCTCTGTGATGAAGTGACAGTGTACAAAGCACTTTTCGCGTTAGCGCACGTGGCGAAACAGTACACTTCAGAGAGGCGAGGGGAAGGGAGAGGCAGAATCAACACCCGCATTTGGGTCTGTCTGCCCCCAGTGCCATGCTCCCCTGTGGAGAAGGGTGCCAGGCTGATCGCTGATGGCTGGTATTCGTAGGGTTCTGTCTAGACTGGGTCACACTGGCCGGGTCTGAGCATTGTCCTGGCCATGCAACTCTGGGGATACGGAGGAAACGGAGGAAACGGAATTAGAATCAAGATCTCACAAACCGTGAACAGTGGGGAGGGGGCTGAGTTTTTGCTTCCACCATTTATTTTTCTTAAAGAGATGCAGGCAAGAATGCAGACAAGCAGAGTAGGCAGGCTGAGGAGGAAGAAGCATTTAATTTTATTTAGTTGTTCAATTTAGTGGTCCCCCTGGTTCCGGGTCCAAACCTAGGTCCTAGGAATGTAAGTAGACTGCGCTGTGGTGGGCTTATCTGCTTATCATGGTGCGTCCCGTCGTCTGTCTTTTGGGGACCCACAGCTCTACTGGGCAGGTCTTCCAAGAGGACATAAAACCAGCCTCCCCACTGGGAGCCCTCATGGCAAGGAAGTTCCTCCTTGTGTCTAGCCACATTCCTCCTGCTGTGCCAAGTGTCCATTTCTCCTACCCTCCCTGCCGCCTGCGCCCTGGGTCTGGGCGGGGGTTGGGGGGGGGGGTCAGTCCACACAGTCCAGTGGCTGCAGAGAAGCCGAGAGCGGGGGCAGAGTTATGGACTATGGAGCACTGGTACCCCGCCGGCAGAGCGGCTCCTCCCACAGGAAGCGCAGGCCATCTTCACATCTCCATGGCTTCTGCGGCTCCAGCACTGAGAGAATGTGGTCAGTGCATCCTGAGAGGACAAGTGGAGGGCAGGGCAGGGAGGCTGGGAGGACGGCGGAGGAGCCACCTTCAGACGAGGTGAGTGTCTGCTCACGCACACGCCCAGCGGGGAGCACACGGCTGTATCAGCGGCTGAGGCTGGGTAATTGATCGCCTCGCGCTCGGTTTCTCGCTGTTCAGCCATCCTGGACTGCGCATCAGAGACCGGGATGGAGAAGGGCCACGACGTAGTCAAGGAGGATCTCCCCTGTGAGTGGGGGGTCACCTGAGCATTTTTTCTTCCCGGATGGAGCCCTTGAAACCGTGGATACTAGACAGGAATTGAGTCCCTACCCTCTCTCTGCTGCCTGCCAGGAGGTGTTTTCTCTCCCTCTGACCTTCCTCTCACACCCTGAGCCTGGCAGGCGGTGGGCAGGAGAAACCAGGAGAGAATTTGGAGGTGCACAGAGCTGGCGGGGTGGGGCAGGTAGGTATCCCAGACTCAGATTTGGGGCACGGGGCTGAGTAAACTAGACAGGTCCTTCTGGGGTCTATCTATTGTCCTACTTTCATAGAGCATTTCCCTCTTGTTTGGGATTTGGGACATCTGGGGAACTTCGGCTCACACAGGGAAGACACACCGCTTCACATAAACACAGATGCGGTCCCTCCATACCACACAGCTCTTAGCAGGCTACCCGCGGGCAGTGGCACCTCCCTCTCACATTCCTTGGAAGTTGAGAATGAAATTGAACCTGAAGTCTTATCTCTAGATTGGTGGAGACTGTTCTCCAGGTGACGTGTTCCCCGTCATCATGCCTCACCCCGGCCTGGCTCAGAACTGCTCTGGGGGTATCCCATCCTGGACCTGGCGCAGACATTGGACACTTGGTGGTCTGCTTGCACCTTGGGCCTCTGGTTTCTCCCTGAACCCTTGCTGTCTCCCCAGATCCCAGGCAGTTGCCATCTCAGCTCAGGGCTAATGCAGGTGAGCCCACTCAGCCACAGCTGTCAGCGAAGCCCTTCCGGAGGTGGCATTGATTGGGGGCTGGGGTGCTGGGGACTTGGGGGGAAGGCAAATAAGGCAGTGTCTGAGACAAGCACTGGGCCAGGGCACTGCCCAGTCACTACCCTCATGACAGGTGATGGGGGAGAGCAGAGAGGTGGGGGCTGATGAAGGTATGTCAGAAAGGTGGAGATTCAAAATGCTTTCAGCAGCGGCAGGGGCTGCCTCACAATACCCTGCAGTAATGAGATTCCTTTCTGTGTTCCAAGTCCTCTTGACAATTCATGACGTTGCCTATTCCCTCTCCTCAGTGTTAAGTCAAGATGAGAAGTGGAAGCCCTCTGGCCTTGCAACCGCTCACGTATGACACATTGATCCATGTGCATCAGGATCACACCCTCCTCAGGCTCCCACTCATTCATTCATTCATGCAGTGAGCACCCATGAGCAGTACTCCCTGCCAGGTTACACTGGTGATAAATGCAGAGTAGACACAGTCCCTGTCCTCATGACCTTTATAGTCTAAGGGAAGACATTAAACAAAAGAATCACACAAACGGTGGTTACAGTTATCACTCGGCTGAAGTAAAACATACTCAGTCTGGACAGTTGATGGGGGGCACCTAGCTAGGTGGGAGTAGTGGGTACACGGCCAGCACGACTCATGGGCCATCAAGGGCCATGACACTCCTGGGCCTCAGGGGAGGTCAGGTTACTGCCTGGCACTGCCAGGAGCATGTGGCAGGGCAGGACCATGGAAGAATTCTGAGCCAGAGCAGGATCTGGAATGTAAAGGGAAATCGTTTCTGACTTTGCCTCTAGCTCCCCAGGTGATCTTGAGCTTGTTACTTCTTCACTTTGTAGCTGTTCCTTCCTCTATTAAATGAGATTTAACTGGAAAATCCCTGCAATCCCTTCCCAGAGTTCCAGAAAAGCACTAGAAGTTTTCAAAGGCCAGACTATATTTCTCAACCTGAGACTAAGAAAGAAATTCAGGAACGGGACTGAGAAAGCTCCTTAGTCCTCACTCCAGAGAGTGAGGGGTGACTGAGGAGAACAAGCCTACAGCCAGGGGACCATGGGCTTGGTGCCACCAGTGGAGGGCTGGGCATGACAGGTATGTCCCCAGAGTGACTGGAATCTGGGGGAGACGTGCCAGGAGAAGACTGCTGTCATCGTCCCAAGGGTGACTAGAACCGTGGGAATGAAAGCAAGTGGAGTTTAAGTCAGATCTTCGGCAACACTTTCTTGCTTGTGGTGCTGAGCCACACCATACAGATGCTCTGGGACAGCAGACACAGAGCGCCTCAGAGGAAGTGTCTGTAGGGAGCAGGGTGGATGGATGACCTTACACGGTCTCTCCCTCTGACAAGTCCTTGGATCTCTTCTCACATTTGCCACTGATGTCAGCATTGTCTGGATGTCTGCGAGAGGAAGATGTCAAGTCCTCTTGGAAATGAATTTTTGAGCATAAACTATCCCCAGTTCACATCTCTCGATGACATACGTGGCTAACTGTGCAGTTGTCACACTCAGTCAAATCGAGTCCAATTACACCTTTGCTCTCTTGTCCTGCTGTAATATAAATATGGATACTGAGAAGTGTATTAGTTGCTGGGGAGGCTGGATGCAGGGCCTCAGAGAAGCCAGGGAGTCATGTGTTTCAGGCCCAGAGATGAGAGCTGGAGATGGGCTCCTCAGGGGCCCTGGGGCCCTCAGGGACTCTCTAGAAATGGGGAAAGGACCAGATGCCTTCTCAAGGTCCTTTCTGATTTTGAACTTTGTGTTGTTACCTGTGGTTACAGGTTCTTCATGTACATGTTAATGGGGGCGAACCACACTCATGCATGTGCCTGTCTGCTTTACAAAAGGTCAGATGAAACCCTGCTCCCCACTTCTCTTGAGGAATGTGCTCCACATTCAAAAAATGATTCATAATCCCAGAAAGGCAACAGGATTAATTTATAGCAGAGAGGATTTCAAGTAGATACCAAGAGAAATTTCTGGACAGTAAACGTGGTTAGATGTGACGGAAAATCAAGTAGTGGTGAGGCCTTCTTCAAGGGGAAAGTCTAGGACAGGGCAGGTATTAGGAAGCGATAGATTAGCCACCAAGATTCCTGTCATCCCAAGGTTGATTTGAGTATGGATAGACACACTGGAGGGTGAGCATAGCTGTCAACCAGAGTTTACTTGTTTACTTGTACTCAGTGAGTGGCTCACAATGTGGAGGGTGAAGAGGATAAGGATGGAGAGAGAAAGGAAGAGGAGGAGGTACAGGACAAGGGGTTAATTATGGACAAAATAGGATTTATTAGGTGAAAGCCCCCCTTTATCAGTGTTATGATGTTATCTCTGGTGTAAAGGAGTGTGTGTGTGTGCGTGTGTGTGCGTGTACGTAGCATCAAGAGAATTTATTTATAGAGTCAAACTTGTGCAGGTGCCGCTTGCCATGTGTGCAGGACTGAGCATTTAAATGCAAGATGCTGTGCGTCTCCTGCTAATTCAACTCCTTTGTAGGTGTTCCATTCACATATACTCAACACTAACTCTGTCAAGAAGCCACGATTATTTGGCTTCAATACTGAAGGGAGCATAAAGAGGCAGGTCCTTGTGAAGATGCCACTTCTAGGTTCTTTCAGTCGGGCTCAGGGTAGACTCAGCTCCTTTGTTTCAACGCAACTCTAATGCCATTTTATATCTTTTTGGTGGTATCTCAGGGTTATGCTAGAAAATACAAAATTGCATCTGATATTACTTTGTCACCAACAGAGGAGAAATTGACAGCACATTTATTTTTTCGACACCCTCACCCCCACATTTCACTCCAAGAATCAATGGAAGAGTCACAATCATGATTGTAGGTTTGGGAGCCATGATCCAGAACCTTTAAAAATCACTTCACATCTTCTAAAGATTCTTCTATTGTCTACATACCCTTCAACTTTCTCTTAGCTCCTCCCTTCTTAGAAAGTCTCCCCCTTGACTAGCTAGTATCAGTCATGTTGTTTTTTCACATTTAACTTCTCTGAAAGGACCTGTAGCTCAGATTCTTAGGGTCAGGAGGCCATGCCTAGTTCATGGTCTTGAGAAGAGATGAAAGTTTGGGATGGTACACTGACCCTTCCCTCATGCTCTTGGACATCTGCCTCTTTATCCCCTTGGTGATCTCTGCCTTCTCCAGGTAAAAGGTTTCGGATTGTGTCATCTACTTTCTCAGGAAGTCCCCAGAGCGCCTTCCAACACCAGAGGCCCGGCAATACTTGGAAATATCAACAAAAACCAGGGGTACGGGTTCAGCACCACGGACAGCGCCCGGCGTGCGCCCTCCGTAGACTGAAGCTGAATCCCAGCTTTCTAACTTTGGAGATAGAGGCAGGGGTGAAGGGGAAAACTCATGATGTGGAATAGTTTCCATGCTTTCTGACGGTAGGACCTTGGTCAGCTACCTTCTCTCCTTCAGTCCAACTTTTTACTCAGTAAAATAAGGGGAAAACTCCAGTCTCCTCAATACTGTGAGCCTGAGTGTCCCAGGCATTTGAAAGTACTTTTGACATGCATGACCCAGGTTAGGGCAGGGCGGTTTGGTTGTAAGTGATAGGAACCGATGATTTCAGTTCCTGGAATCTGGCCACGGTCTCCCAATACTGATTAAAAGGTTTCAAGCAGGGGCATCTGCCCTGTAGTAATCTTTTTCCAGATACCTCACTGCCAACTCATGTGCAGACCCAGCCTGGGTGGTGGACAGGGAGGCCGTTTGTGTTGGGGTGTGAGCATGAGCAGCTTCACTGCGGACACAGAGCTGAAGTGAGTCTGGGGCTTAGCAAGCCCCCTGGAGGGGAGGGATTGTGAGGAGAACCTGGGCTCCTTGGTGTTGGCGGGTCCGAGCTGGGCGTCAGTGAGTGCCCCTCACTTGCAGGAAGGCTGAGCTGCAACAGAGCAGCCTGTGGTGGCAGGAGGAGGCAGAGCTGGGTAGATGGCATGGGGCCAGATGTGGGGGAAGGTGGGCAGGGACTGGCAGTGCTCCAGAGCTGAGGGATGGGGCAGCCTGTGACAGTGGGAGAGAGGACAGAGTGCCAGACAGTGGCTCTGTCCTCATGCGCCTTTAGTATGGCAACATCACATTTATGGACCCCTGATTCCTCTGGACAGGCTCATGTCTCTGCTTCCAGGCCCTAGGAAAGCGGGGAGGTGGAAGTTCTCTCCCATCCCTAGTTCTTCTCTCCCATCTTCCCCCATTTGCATCTGTCCTGGAACCATTCCTCTCACTGAGCTGATAGTCCAGTCCTCCTGTTTCCTCACCTGACTCTCAGCAGAGGGTGTAGCACTCATCTCTTGGCTCATGAGAGGTGTCCTAGGTTCTATGTACTGGGCTTGGAACCCTCCAGTCACTTACACGCACAAAGTTCCAGGCAATATTCAAGTCACCCATCTCCCATTTGGGTGTTTCTCCCCTGAACATCACCTCAGAGATGTCATGTGCCTACCTGCTATCTGTTCTGTCCAGTCCTCCCCACTCCCCGGGTCTGCTCACCTCATTTCCCAGCAACCCCCAGCCCTAGAGCAGTCCAGTGTCTTATTCTGCAGCCCAGGGCATGGGTTCGAGCTGGCCCTCTGCGGAGCACAGCGCTCCTCCTCACAGAAAGGTGTCTGCATGTGGAATCAGCAGTGAAGTCTCCCCCAGGAGGCAGGGCAGTGATGGCGAGCTCGCAGGCATGGTGGAGGTTGCTGGAGAACATATTTTAGGCAGTGCTTCTCTCTGCCATTTATAACACCAGGTGGTTCACTGCCTACCTCACCAGTGGGCAAAATCAGTTCTGGGGAGTGAAGTGGGGGCAAGGAAAGGTGGTGGCTGACTCTTGCTTGGCAGAGAAGATTGTGTGCGCCTGTGTGGGTGCAGTGTTCTTGTGGGGAGGGAGAACGGGGGGCTCAAACATCTAGCAGCAGGCGCACCTGTTGTTCAGTCCAACCCTGAAAGCCGTTGCCCACCAGGGACGGGGTTCCAGAAGACAAGGTGAGTTGGAGGTTGCAAGCTGGGCCCCACATTCCTACTGCAGGAAAGCCAGGCTTTGTTTCAGTTTTGAGAGAATTGGTTCTGCATCTCATCTCCTCCTGGGCCCAGGGAGCACAGGCTCTGTGGAGAATAATTTTAGCCCACCTTTAGCAAGACGGTTCGAACATCAGAGCCCGGCATTTGGAGACTCTCAGTAAGCTCTGCTGAGTGAACATGGAAGGACTGGAACTGTCGGGCCCTCAGTGGGCTCCTCAGGAGACTTGGGTGCACACAGAGAGGTCAGGTGACTGCTGACCACAGGGGCTCCTGAACCATGACTGAGTCTTCTGGGCCTTTCATCTTTGACCCAGAGAGCCATGATTCTGTGACCATTTTTGAGGGGAGGTGAACTTCATAATAGGGCCAGTCTGAGTGTCTTCCTCAGGGACACTTAAATAGATGCTTCTTGCCCAGACACCTTTGCTGCTGCAGCCTGCTGCTAAGATAAAGAGAGCACGCCTCCCTCCCTGCCCTAGGACATCCTGGCTGTGAGGCGCCCGTGTCCCAGTCCAGCTTGGCCTGTGACTTTACTGGCCATCTGTTCAGTGGGGCGAGCCATCTGACTCCCCTGCACACTTCTCAGAGGTGGGCGCTCAGCGGGACCCTGGGTGGAGGGAGAGTGGGTGCGGGTCCCCGCTCCAGATGCTCCCATGGTGCCTCCCTGACTCTGGCTCTGATGGGATGAATAATTGATGGTGACTAATGGATCAATGCTCCTGTATGAAATATTCAACAGGGACTGTGGCAGGTTTGTGTAATCAGATGTTTCCTGCTGCCCTCCCAGTAGGTGTGGGACTGCTGGGTCTCCCTGGCTGTCAGAACCATGGGGGTGGCACTTCCCCAGAGAGAAATGGGTTTTCCTAAGGGACCCTGTGGGCAGGCTTTGCAGGGTGTTTGCAGAAGAAGGCACAGGGACCATTGTCCTTGATTCTGGAGACTAGACTTGCCTGCTTTGTGGAGTGTCTTCACTGTCCTGCAGTCCGCGAGCTGGTGACCTGCTGGGGCATCTCCAGAGGTAAATGAGGAGCTCATGGTGTTTCAGAAGGGTTAGTAGGATGTTGGTAGTGGACAGAGGATGGGGGTCCTCCTCTCCCACAATACTTACTGTTCCCTGGATTCTTAAAACAACCCTGAAGGTCTTATGCAGATAAGGAAAGACACTCACTGGCATTAAATGATTTGCCAAAGGTCACAGAGCTACTGCTTTGTGTTGCTGGGTATTCTCAGGGTGCCGCTCACAGAGCCACATCTGCAAGGACAGTCTCCTAGGCTCCTCTCCTACCCCTCTCCCCACTTACCGCTGACCCTGTGCGAATGATGTCATTGGGATCCCGGGATAGAATTACAGCCACAAGCAGGCAAGTGCTTGAGAAGGCTGGCTGGTCCCATGGGGCTGGGGATGATGGGAATGTGTGTGTGTGTGTGTGTGTGTGTGTGTGTGTGTGTGTGTGTGTGTGCGTGCACATGCGTGCACAGGCACTCTTGCAGATGTAAAGAGCATGCTCCTTACATGTTCTGAGGGCTTGGTACTCGCCTGACACATCTGCCCCTGCGCCTCCTGATCAGATCAGCATATCAGGACCAGGACTTTAGGGAGGAGACCGGGTCAGGATTCACACTTGGGGGCCTGACTCCATGGTGGGGCTGAAGGGGCTGCCTGCCCGTGCTGCTCCCCAGTCCGCTCTACCAGTCAGGCTTGCCTCCTTGAAGCTGTGAGCATCTAACCTTCTCTGGAGTCCAGGCTGTGCATAGACCTTAGACCCCGACCCCCTGTTCAGTCACCTCTCTGCAACACTGTCCCCATGTCTCCCATCACCATCTGGCTGGGGGTGGGGACCTGGGCAATCTAACATCCCAGGAGAGAGGCGGGAGAATGCCTTTGACCTTCCATTTCCACATCTCAAAACCTTTTGCCATCAGGAGGCTCTTCTGGCTCTTTAATCCCAGGCCCTCCTGCTACAGCCAGCCCTGTCCTCCTCTTTCCTGGGTCTGCAGTCCTCTTCCTGCAAGGTCTCATGTAATACTGCAGGCGTGGGAGACAGATGAGTAATGCTTGCTTAACAGAGAGGAAAATGCAACTCAGGATTTTGGGTTTAGAGCCAAAATCCTCCATAACTATCTCTCATCTCCAACTTGACACATTGCTCCACTTGGTATCTAAGCATGTCCAGAAGGCCAAATCAGAAGGTCCTGCAGAGCTATCCTTTCCTCATGCACACCCCTGACTGTGTCCTCCCTTTGGACAGGGTCATCCTTGCTAAGGCATGAGTGAAAACTGTAGTGGGCATTCACCACATCCTCTCATGTGACCCTGTAATGCTGGGGGTGGCTGAAGAGGGCTAAAGAAGCTGTGTCAGATTGCATTAGCCCATTTTACATGCGGGGCAACTGAGACTCAGAGGGTAAACTTGTTTACTAAAGTGCAAGCTAATTTGGAGCTCTGGTCTGAAATCTAGCTCCTGGCGTCGGGGTTGTCTGTTCTCTGCTGCAGGGGGTGCCTGGGCCGACCACATTGGTTGCAGTGTGGAGCACCTGCACCCCGCCATCGGGGTGCTGTCCCCATTCTGTGAATGTGCTCTGGGAGCTGCGATGGCTAAGAAGATAGTTGTTCTTGCTTATTTCAACTACAGTTCAGTGTTATGTGCGCAGGTCAAGGCATGGAGGAAGCACAGCGGGAGGAAAAGGCTGGTTTTAGGTCTCAGGTTCCAAAGGGGGAAATGATTGGGGATCTATTGAGGATCTATTCTTCCAAAAATGAGCAAGGATCTTTCTCAGAGACCAGCTCCCCTCCTTGTCCGAGTCTTGCACTGCTTTGCCTTCACCATCTACAGGGCTCTTTCTCTCCAGCATCTGGTCAAGGTCACGAGCTCCCTTCTCTGTCCAGCAGTCACTTAGTTACCAAGCCCACCTGAAGTTCTGCAGCGTGCCCAGGCCGGGGCGAGGCTCTCGGAGGAAAGACGAGAGTGGTACCCGGGAGCCCACAAGAGGGAGGCTCCCTTTGCCCTCGGTCAGTCTGACAGACTCAGCAGGAAGTGGCAAGAAACAGCAGCACACATGTCACATGGACGGGGCTCTCAGGACCCGGTGGGGAGAGGCTTACTGGAGATGGGCTTTTGGAGTTTGAGTAGGTGAGGAAACTAGTGACAGCGTTGGTTGGGGGCCTGTGGACATCATAGAGGAAGGCTGTTAATCTGCCACACACCTCATTGGGGTCTCGGTGGGCTCACTCACTCACTTAGCAAATGTCTTAATGAGAACACTTCCAGGGACAAGCACCCTGCTACGTGCAGGGGTAGAAAGATACTGACAACACAGCCTTGCCCTCCGTGAGCTTACAGTCCAAGCACCTTGGGATAGAAGGTATGTTGAAACAGATGAAGTTCAGAGGACACGGAGGGAGCGGTCAGTTCTGCTGAGGGGAACCAGGGGAAGGAGGAGCCTGGGCTGGTGCCCGGAGAAAGAGGCATTTTGCATACTGACAAAGAGAAGACAGTCACTTCAAGCAGAGAATATTGCAGGGACGAAGACAGCAGGCAGCGGCACCTGGTAGCCCCTTTCAGTTTTGAGTGAGATGCATTGGAGGGACAGGAGAGGAAGCAGAAATACTGGCAGAAAGGAATCAAGAATGGGGCTGCAGCTGGGGACAGACAGGGGTCATTCCTAGAAGGCCCTGAATGCTGTGTTCAGGGGGGAATGAGGCCTGTGAGTGTGAAGATGTGCCTTGGGGATCCTCACTCTGACAGCGCATGGAGAATGACCTGGAAGGAGGTGGGAAGGGGTGGAGAGCAGGGGCAGGGCCTCTTAGGTGGTGGTTCTGGGACGAGAAGGAGGAGCAACAGGGTCCTCTGCCCACCCGTGCCCAGCAGCCTATACGGAATGGGTTTCTGTAAAACTTGTCCTTGACCACTTGGGAGGCCTGGGAGTGGGGAGCCCCCGGCCCAGACCATGTCCTTCTCTCTCAGTCAGTGGAGACATGAAGACGTGGGACTCCACCTTTAAGAAGAAAAGAGAAATTTTGTGACTTTACTATTTCAAGACCTGACCGTCTATCTCAGGTAAAGGTGATCAGAAGACAGGCTGGGCCAGGAGGGTGTCAGGGAGCATTTGTGAACCACACTATAATGGGGACCAGGCTGTACCCTTCTGTGCCTGGTCCTGCCCGGGGGCCTTCCGGTACTCCCCCAGGAGGGGGACCTCTATGCCCCACACACCCCCACACTAAGGCCCAATGAAACTTTCCAGTGATCTCATTCCTTCGTCTCTCTTGCAGAGAACATGGCTTCTAGCAATGTGAGCCTGTTTCCCTAGTTAATGGAGCTGGGGAAATGTGCACTCATTTTTCCCCTGAGCTGTGACAGGCAATAGGAAATTTGCCTTGAAATATGCTTTAGTGTGGATTGAAATAAAACACTAGGTGTATTTTGCAATAGAGCATTAAAAAGGAATAATGCAGGCATTTCATCCAGACACTCACTTCCAAGGGTAGCATTTCTCCCGAAGTTTCTTCTCTCCCCCACCATGTGGGGGAGCTGTGGATGGTCAAGAAAGCCAGACTCCCAAGTGCCCGCTGGCCAGAGATACCAGGAGACCTGACACCTTGTTTTTCTAGAATGATGGTGACTATAGAAATGTGGATGAAAGAATGGGTGTGTTTAAAGCTCTTGGATGTGGCGCTGAATAATTAAACACCATTGATCTCTGCACTGCTCGGGAGTCCCTGCTGGCCGATGCTCAGCTGGGGCTCGGAGGGATGGTGAGTGGGGCTCTGGGAGCACCTGTCTCAGCACCCGGTTCTCTTACTCACAAATGGTAAGCAGAATGAGTAATTCCAGCCCAGTGAATGGGAATGGCTCTGTTTTAGTTTATTTTGCTCCTCAGGAGTAAAAACGCTATTCGTTTGGGTGGTTGCCTCCTCCACAGGCGGGTGTGTCCAGAGAAGGCTGAGTTCTCCTGGCAGAGCTTGATTCTGCCAAGGGCTCTGTCTCCCTCCCTGCAAGATAGGGCGCCCCAGGGAGTCTGTCCTCCAGGGGCCACCTGGTCTGACTCTTCTCCCACTCCAACTTTGTCGCCTCCCCACGCCATGCCCTCGGCTAGGCTGGGTCCTGGCTGGCCTGGGCTTCTATCATTCCCCAGACCCCACAGCTGACTGCATTCATATTCCTAGAGTACACTTTGAGCAGACCACCGCCACTTCCCTCACTCAGTTTCCCAGAGGTGTCCGGGCGCCAGCATAGGGGCTGGGTGTCAGTGTGGGAACTAGGGAGTGAGCTGGAGAGGGGTCAGCTGGATAGGAAGTTTGATTAGAAATTCTGATCTGGGTACAGACGGTCAGCTCTGCAACCTGTCAAGAAACATGGGAATGTCACAGGGCCAGAGGATATAATTCACTAACCAATAGAGACCAGGGCATCAACAGACCAGGGCAAGATGGAGAGGCGGGATCCAGAGAGCAAGTCCTGAGGACAATGTTCCGCACATACTCTTTGAAAAAAAAGCTGGTGACTGAAATGTAGTATAAATACAGACAAGCATACCAGTGTGTGTGTCCAGTTGGATGAATATTCGTGAACCGAACACACCCGTGTCACCTGCAGCCAGGCCAAGAGACGGAGCATCCCTGTACCCACAAAGAGGGAATGACAGCGGTGAAGGGGAAATGCCTGTCTCCCAGCCACTGGCCTGGCGCTACAGATGGGCTTTGCGAACAGGCGATTACCTTTCAAAATGCACTCACTTGTGACTGTTTTCTTCAGTTAAATTGTGTTTCAGTTAAATTGTGTTTCTTTCAGTTAAATTGTGTCACTGCTTGGAGTTTATTTCTCCTCTTTTGGGTCGTGGTTGCTCATGTTAGTGTTCCTCAACTTATTTGTCCATTCAGCTGTTAATGACACTGAGGTGCTCCCTTGGCGGCGGCTGGAACAGTGCTGCCGCGAACTTACTTCTCTGTGCCTGGTGACAATCCCGTTTCTCTCGCTGGGCCGCGGGGGCCCCTGCCTACTGTACCGCGTGGGCGTTTCTCAAAGCGTCCTGTGGGTGTCCACTCCCCAGTCGTGCAGTCCCTCCTGCTCTTCCTCCGTGGCCACACTTGGCGTTCTGTCTTCTTATTTTAGCCATGCGGTGTGTGTGTTTGGAATCTCCTTCGATTTCACCAGACATCTCCCTGAAGACTGGTGGAAATGGGAAAAGTTCCATTTCTTTTTCTTTCTCAGAGTGGGGACAATGCAGTTTTTCCTACTCTGGGTTTCTTTCCTGTGACTCTCTTTTACTTTCACCCAGGACTCTTCACTTCTGACCTCTGAATCACCAAATAAATGTGTGTGTGTTTCCCCACAGCAGGCAAGTCTCTGCAGCACCAGCTGGGCGCCTATACCAACCCTCTTCCCGGAGATGGCGTCAGAGCCCACCCCTGCATGTCAGACACCAGTGGCAAGTCCCGGTGGTCACCTATGCTTCTGACCCACTGGCTATAGATTGGGGTTGCCTAGGACCCCTTCCATGGGTTTGATTCACTTGCTAAAGCAGCTCACAGAACTCGGGGACACTTACATATGCCAGTTGTTAAAAAAGGAGGTGATAAACATGTAGGTAGAAGAGATGGCAGTGCAGGTAGGTGGGAAGGCTCAGAGCTTCCACGCCCTCCAAGGTGCTCTGTCCCCTCACCTCTACATGCTCTCCAACCTGGAAGCTCTTCAAACCCTCCAGGATTGGGACTTTATGGAGCTCACACGTAGGTAGGATGAGTCACACACTCCATTTTCAGCCCTTCTCCTGTCCCAAGAGAATGGGGCTGAGGCTAAAAATTCCAAGCTTCTAATCATGGGTTGGTCTGGCATAACGTGGCTCCTGGTTTGGGCCAGAAAGGAGAGAGACAGAAGTCATGTGACCAGACCACCTGGTCATTCCCCTTAGCCGCTCTGCCCCTCCGTAGCATCGGGTCACCTTTCCTGTGTACCTACTGTAGGAGGGGAGCCAGGGCCTGGGCGGCCTGGGGTGTTATCTAAGTGCCTGCGGGTGACTCCAGCCCAGACACACCCTAGGTGCTGTGATCACAGCTGGTTGGTAAGGGGATAGTGCAGGGGGGTCCTGACTCAGATCTGATCCCCATGAAGGCTCACCTCTGCCCCACCCACTTTCCACCTCACGGGGAGGCCATGTGAGGACACGGGGGTCCTTCACGCCCTAACTGCTGAGCTCGTTTAGTGGTCTGGGGGAGGGGTGGGCGGCTCAGGGCCACACATTCCTCTCCAGTGGGGACAGTCATCCAACTCTCTGTCTGAGGCCCATGTCCCCATCTGAGCCCATGTCCCCTTAGAGGATAGCATCGCTGACAGAATGACTGATCCTTTGCCCTGTGGCTGAAGATCCTGTGCTCTGCTCTGAAGCCTTTCTCAGCCTGGAGGCTGAAAGGCTTTGCTGGGGCCTCTTAGAGACTTCACTTAATGTTTCCTGAATGCTCCCTGTCTGCCTGCGGAAGTTAAGGACCCTGCTCTGGGGACTTCTCGTGGTAAATAAGATAAGACACGGTAGAGAGGCTCGGTTCCCTGCAGCTGCTGGCTCTCACTTGCTTTTCACTTCCTGGGCACCTTTCCCTCTGACGTCCCTCTCGGCCCCTGAAGGGCCCCTGGGGGCAGCCTGGCATCAGGCCAGGAGGCGCAGAGGGTTGTGGGCAGCAAGGGAAGGTGTGGGGGAGGAGCTGGGCCCCGTCCAGGGGTCAGCGGGACAAGGCAGGGCCGAAGCACCTAACACTTCGCTGTTGGCTGGACTGCTCGTGCCTGGCACTCAGCGAGGACCTGGACAGAGTGAGAGGGGGCCCACGGGTGGCCTGCGGCACCAGGGGTTCTTTTTGCCAAGGACTCTTGTCTTGTTCCTCAAGCCGCCACGAGAGCCCAGCTTCAGGGGCAGTGGGGCCTCCAGGGTCCACATGTGCCCTCAGGAACCTCTCCATCCCCTGCCCCCCTGGCTTGTTTGGACAACACTTGGTGTGTCTGTGGTGGCTGGACTTCAAGTCCCTGGGGTCGTTTGTGGATGGAGAAAAGGAGGGAGGGGCGAGGAAGGAGCTGGCAATGCCAAGGAAGAGTACTAATGGGTGAAGTAGGACTCGGGGTAACTCTCCCTTTCTTCTCTTGGGCACCTTCCCCAGGCAGGCCCCCACCTTCTTGCCACACCAGTCACAATAGCACAACATTCAGTCTCCAAGTGGCTCTACATGCTAGAGGAGGAACCTTTCAGACTCACAGCGGGTGGCACGTGCGGCTACTCCCAGAGGAGGAGCTGGTGTGCTGGGTCCCCACTCCAGCCACAACCCCTGCCGGTCTGTAGTAACTGGAGTCCTGAGTTTCCACCTTTGACGTGGGCAGCTGTGTATCTAGTGAATGCACGGGGCTCCTGCTAAGTGCGGGCGCTGTCCTGGGTACCGGCACCCAGATGAGCAGACAGGCCGCTGCTCTCAGGAGCCCGTGTCCTGGGGAGGCCGACACAGAGACTTCACCAACAGTTACTTTTCAGGGGAGAACTTTCCTTCTTTAGTATAACTCTCGGTGTCTTTCAGAAGCGTTGTCTTTTAACATCCCTTTAGGAGGTGTCACTGGCAATAGGTGTGTATACCTAGTTCAGTGAATTAATGCCGTCGCCTCTGTGTTCTCCCTGCCTGCGCTCCATAGTGACAATGTGAAGTGTAGCGGAAGGAGCCAGGAGCTGGGATTCTAGTAGCATCCATGTGGCTAACTGGGAGAGTGGTCTTATACTCATCCTCTGTGTGTGTCTTGATTTTCGGTGAGAGAGTGGATGAGCTCGCTAACGTCCTTCCACCAATGAAGTGCTGTGTGGTGATCTTCATAAAGACTTAAAAGACTAAAACCTTTAAAAAAATAAATGAAGTAAATGCTGGCAAGTAGTTGATTCCATACAGGTATGTCATTGAAATGAAAACATGACACATCAATTTAAATGACGTTCACGGGGGGACACTCATCGTGCTGAGGAAGAGAGTGGGTTTCAAGAGGCAGAGACATGGAGACACGTGTTGGCGGCAGAGTCAAGGCCAGAGATGACCTGAGGGCACTGTTGGCAGAGGGAACAACATGGACAAAAGTGTGGAAAGAACTTCAAAGGAAAGGTGCAGACGGGATGAAGGCGAGCAGAAGCAGCAGGCAGGAAGAGAGAGGAGGAGGAAGCACTTGACTTCTGTACGTAGCTGTTGGTCTTGGTCGCTCCTCCGCCCTGGGTCTTGAACCAGGAACCTTGGGATGCATGCGCCTGTGGGGCTGTGCTTGGCAGACTAAACTGCCGGGCCACCAGGGCGCACCAGAAGTACTAATTGGCGAACAGGAATGGGGTGAGGCACTGGTGCGAGTGGAGGCTACAGAACAAGTGGAGGCTCATCCTGTGGAGTAGCAGTTGGGTCAATCGCCTCCGAAGGACGCAAGCCTCACGCCCAGGCTCGGAGGGAAGCGACCAGTGTGAAGGATTAAATGAAACATAAGTGCTGCTTCCTCTTTTTCTGTTTGTGTTTACAACTGCCTTCATTCCTGCCTGTACTGTCCTTTAAAGAGAAAAGAAAAGAAAGCGGAGGCCTGCTCGAAGGAGGTGGATTTTAGCTATTGATGCTGTTAGGCCGGGGTGCGATAAGACAGATGTGCATTTTAGAAAGTTCACTGGTGATTCCCGGTTTGAAGGGAGCAAAGCAGGGAGAGCAGCAGGAGATAATTGTGGAATCTAGGTGAAGAATGATGAAGGCCTAGACCTCTGGGAGATGGAGTCTGCATTTTAGAACTAATTAGGAAGAGTAATGCATCAAACCCAGAACCAATTATGTGGGGAGGCAGAGGAGAAGTGGCTGGGTGACCCCTGGCTTCTGGACCAGCGACAAATGAGCAGGGGTGCCCTGAAGTGAGAAGGGGACTAGAGGAGGGGGTGGGTTTCATCTGAGGACGAGAACGACTGTCAATCTGGACAGAGTGAGTGTGAGGTGCCTCTGGGACAGCTGTAAGGAGATGATGACTAACCTGCCATGAGTGTGGCTCTGGGGCTCAGGACAGGCCCCAGCCTGGTGAGGATAGGGGCCTCACCCTCAGGGGGAACAGGGGGTGGTGCTGTCCCAAAGCAGGGCACAGAGGGGTGTGGTCATTGCCAAAATCCAGTCAGGTCAAGAAAGGCAGGGGCTGGGGTGTCCCTGAGGACTGGTGCTGCAGAGCCCCTGGGGACCAGGGGCTCATGGGCTAATAAACCAGCTCGTGTCCCGTAATAGTGCCAAGGGGAAGAGGACACTGAGCATGCAGCCGCAGTGTCTGTGCTGGGAAAGGAAGTATGTCTGGGTATCTGGAAGGGCTGTATAGCGGGCGGTGAAGGGCGTGAGGGGAGACTGGCCTCACACAGAAATAAGAATGATCCTTCTCCCTGGGAATTCAAGTTGGTAGAGGGAAGCCCTGGAGGAGGAGACTGAGTGGCTCCAGAGAAGGAGCTGATCATTAGAGGAGCCACTAGGAAGCAGGGTCCCAGGGGAGGCACAGGGGGTTGGGTGAACCTTGAATGAGAAGATAAAAGAAGAGAAGAGAGAAGAGGTGGAAAACTGGGGATCTATTGAGAGAAGCAGACTCAGTCTCCAAATCACTGACTG
Organism: Solenodon paradoxus; assembly: GCA_004363575.1. Lineage (NCBI taxonomy): Eukaryota > Metazoa > Chordata > Mammalia > Eulipotyphla > Solenodontidae > Solenodon > Solenodon paradoxus. Next base: position 26,063 of record RJWH01006224.1, read on the forward strand.
TAACTCTGGATTCATGCATAGAATCAGAATTGCTACAGGCTGCCACTTAAAAATTTTTAAAAGAATATGAAAATAGCAGAAAAAAATATATTTTCATATAATTAACAACTGAAGATTTTATCAGTCTTTTGTCTATATATTTAAAAAAGTAATAATATATCATGTACTCACCTTTATACAAACGTGTGGATGATGGATCACACATAAAGGTAAAATCCTCTTTGGAGCATTACCCCCGATTCACTCCCCGTCCACTTCTTTGATGGTCCCACGATGATTTTGCTATGCATGCTTCATAAAACTTTAGAGTGGGTCTAGCACTTGATAAAACACCTGATAACAAACCATTCCAGATGAGGAGCTTAAGACGACAATCATCACTTTACTTAGAAGTAGCAGATCTGAAATTGAGCAGGCTCCGCAGAGATGGTTCCTCTCTGACCCACGTGGCGCCTAGAGGACCAGTGTCCAGATGGCACATTCATGTGGCCGGTGGTCAGCCGGGGGGTTAGCTGAGGCTGGAGCTTCTGTTCCTCTGAACGGCTCCTTCTGGTGGCGAGCTGAGGTCGCTCACGGAATGGTGGCTGTGTATCCTAAGAGATTTCTTTCCTAGGAGAACAGCTGGAAACACATCAGTTTCGTTAGCAGGCTGAGTCCCATGGCAACACTTCTGCCATCATTTATTAGACTACGTGGTCACAAAGCCCACCCGATTTCAAGGGAAAAGAGCTTCTCTCTCAATGTAAAGCCACATTGTAAGAACCTGTTGGATGGAAGATTCCAATCCAATATAAACATGTATGTTTACAACTTCTACCCCAGCAGGATTTTATCATGTATATTCTTTCATGTTCCTTTTTTCACTTGGGGTCAGGTTGTGAAATTTAGAACCAAACTTACTTTTCAATCATGTAATGATGGTGTTCAGGTTTAGGCAGTGAGGACGAGCTGGTGGCAGTATCCTGAATTTGGTTTCAGCTTAGCCTTCTCTTATTAAGGCCAAATGCTAGCCTAGTGAAAAGTCCTGTTCTGATGAAAGCTATTTTATCCAAAAAAAGCAGAGCCTGGTTGTCTGATGTGAAATGCAAGATTGCTGCCACTTGTTTGACCATTAGTATCAGCACAAAAAAGCCAAGGGAACTGATCAGTCGATTTGAGCTGAGTGCTCATCTGTGTGCCAGAAGCTGTAAGGTGGACAAACAAACACAAGGTAGGATTTTTGCCCTTGAGAAACCAATACTCCATTGGAGGAGAAGTTTTATAGGTTGAGGAGAGGAGTTCAGAGAGAGTGGGATCAGTGTGGGCTGAGAGCGCAGAACAGCTTTGGAGGGATGGTTTTTTAGGCCAGGACAGTTCTCATCCAGCCTCCTGCACCCAACACCCTGAAGAGCAGCTGCTCCATGAACATGCTGAATGCAGGAAGTGGGACTTGAGTTGACTCTATGTTGGGTGGGGGAAAGGAGGAAGGTGGACACCGTGGGCCAGAGTGATGTGAATGCTGTAGGGATGGAGAAGGCAGTGGCCTTGGAGAGACTGCTTATCAGAGTGAGTGGGGCTGGGATGGACCTGGTTCTGCCCCTCATGGGGGCTGCGGGTAAGTTACTCAATTTTCTGTCTGTAAACTAGGCAGACTCACACCTGCCTGAACTGGCCATGAGACCAGGTGGACAAGTGCAGACGTTAGCACCTGCGGCGCAGCGGCCAGGGCTCAGATGTACAAGGGGTGGGCAGCAGTGTCTGCAAGCGCGCCAGGTGACAGGTGCTTGAACCATAGCCACAGAGTTTCAGTGAGGTCCTGTGAGTGCTCTTTCAGGTTTATTAGCCTGGCTGGACAAACTGGGTGGAGGAAGTGAGGGAAGATGGCGGGTGTCCAGCCAGGAGAAGATGAGAGAAATCCATGTGGGTTTCAGTGAACAAATAGGTTTCATCCTAAAAGACTGGAAGCTCTTCCTGCTCAGTCAGGACCTCTAGCATGTGGGTTAGGGAGTGCAAAGCTGTCATTGGGCCACTGCAGTCCTCAGCCATGACTCCCTCTGGGGAGCCTTGCTTGAGCCTTCAACTCAACCACGTCCCTGGTCAAATGCTCTCATAGCTCCCTGGTCAAATGCTCTCATAGCTCCCTGTGCTTTGATATTTGGTCTGTGTCTCCCCAACTAGTCTGTAAGCTCAATGAGAACAGCGTCCATTGCTTGTCCCCATGGTCTGTCAGTGTCTGGTAGGTGCTCAGTATATATTTAGGCCAGGAAAGTTCTCATCCAGCCTCCTGCACCCAACACCCTGAAGAGCAGCTGCTCCATGAATATGCTGAATGCAGGAAGTGTTGAATAAATGACCATTAAACGTGTTAAAACAAACTCATTATGATCATGTGCTCGACATCCACGAATACTTACTGCATTGTACTTTCCCTTAACTTATATGGTTGTGCTTCTAAAGGCCTTCGTTCCGCGGTCCCTTGGAAGCTGCTCCTAAGTGCCACGCCGGGCTCTGGGGGCGCGGGGAGGAGGAGGGAGGCGATGGCGCATTCTGTGCGGCTTGTGTTTCACAGGAGACAGGGGCCGACAATAAACAAGATAAATACAGGAGCAAGACCATTTCAGAGGGGAGTCAGTGCTCTGAAGAAAATGAGATGTTGATCTAATGAGGAGTGACCTCTCCAAAAAGCAGACTTTCATCTGAGACCACTGCTGTAGATGGATGTTTGTGTTCCCCGCAAATTCACATGTTGAATCTCACTGTGAGGCAGGGTCTTTGGAGAGTGACTAGGTCACGAGGGTTGAGCCTTCATGGATGGGTTGAGTGCCTTAGAGAAGAGAATCCAGCGGGAGGCCCCCATATCCCCATGAGAGGCCCTGGAGAGCCAGGAAGCCAGCACCAACTCCGGGGCTACCAGCCCCTTTACCTTGGACTTCCCAGCCCCCAGAACCATGAGCAACACATTTCTCTGCAGTGACCCAGTCTACGGTGTCTGCTGGAGCAGCCAGAACAGATGATAAAACTGGGTCGGTGAAAGGAGCAGTGAAAGGCAGGGGCCAGAGACCCCTCTGCAGGAACTAGCTTGTGGGGTGGAGGAAATGCAGCCAGACTGGTGCTGCCAGAGCAGCAGAGGGGAACCGGCTGGGAGCTGAGGTGTCTGTGCTGGGCAGGGCCAGACCACACAGGGCCTTCAAGTCCTACGAAAGCTTGGGTTTCACACAAAATGCGTGGGGAGCTCTTACAGGGTTTTGAGCAGAGGAGCGATAATCTGGTTTACTGTTTATAAAGAACACTGGCTGACACTGCATGGCCCTTCCACCGGCTATGCACATGCTGTTGAACATGCCTAACCATGACATGCACATGTAATCACATTAACATTCCTGTATTTATGTCGTATTACACAGCCATTCATGTCCTTCCACGGATGTTCTCGTGCTCAGGTCCACCCTGATGACACCTGGACGTGCATGAAGACACCTTGACGTGTGTGAATGCGCCTGTGCACGCACACCATCCAGAAGCCCACCCCGGGGTACACACGCGCTAACCTGCCCACGCAGGACTTCCCACGGCGCACACGCCCTGTCCGCAGAAGCGCATGCGCACGCGCACACGCCTGCCCACAGCCAGCCGGCTCCGCCGCCCATCACCCAGGCAATCTCAGCCAGCCTTCTAGCAGCAAATGAGATCAGAACTCTGTGAGGAATTGTCCTCTCTGTTGAGCATGAATGTGCTAAATAAATCTCCCTGCCTCGAATAAATCTTGTACAGATGTAGAAAATGCATTAAAGGCTGAAAAACTTGAGGTGGCTGGAGACGGTGGTGGCAAAGAGCCGTAAATCTTCAGTGAGCGCTGGGCAGGCGCTGGGCTGTCCGCCTGCCCACAGCAGGGCAGGAGCTGGGGTTGGACAGTCTCCTTCTTGGAGGTCATCCCATGGTCACCATTGGCTTCCTTCCCTGGGGGATGCGTCCCTCTGCTGTAGCTGTCTGGACCCCCCGCCGGGACATGAATGCGGGTGGATCTTCAGGACGCAGAAACATCCCTATCATTTAACCATTTCGGGAGGGAAGATACTTGGCTGAGTCAAAACTCACTCCAAACTGTGTGCGCGGTAGGCAGACAACAGTGCTTTTGTAACTGCTGTTTCAGGCCCATGCTTTGATAATATTGCTTGGGACACTTTCACTGATGTTTAAAATTCCATGTTCTAACACTGCAGACAGCTAGCACACACAGTCCGTGAGCTTATCTGCTGTTGGTTCCGGAAGACTTCTCAGTCTGCGTTCTAAGTGAGAGTTAATGACACCCATAGCTCAGACATTTCTCCCTTTCCAGCTGATTTATTAAAAGGTTAAATAAATCCAATACAGTGCCTTTTTTACTTGGAGGGCTGTTCCTTTTTTACTTCCTTTTGCTTCCCATCTCTAAGAGTTTCTGTGAACTCTGCCTGCCCCATCCTAGGCTCAGATGTCCGGGTGAGGAGTGCCAAATGTGTTCTGTGGGCAAACATCTGGATATACTGAGACAACTGGTGCCTTCGCTGCCTCCCAGTGGGTTTGGTTCCTTTGTTCTGTATTTTTAAGATGTCTTTAGATTCTGCAGTTTCTCTATGACATGTCTAGGTCTGAATGTCTTTTTATTTATTTATTGTTTTGCTTGGCATTTGTTGGGGTTCTTGAATCTGCAGGTTGATTTCTTTTATCAGTTCTAGATATCTTTTAAATCTTTATCTCTTCAAATGTTACCTCTACCCCTTTATTTCTCTTTTCTTACTGTAATTCCAATTAAGTGTGTGGGATTTTCTTTTTCACTGCATCTGCGACATCTTATACGTTTTTTCTGCCTTTGCCAACATCTTTGCTACTGTGGGCCGGGTCATTTCTCCTGGCCTACCTTCCAGTTCTTTAATTTCCTCTTCGGCAGTGTTAAACCTGTGGTTAAATCTGCCCACTTTTTTACTTTCAGTTGTGGCATTTATCAGTTGCAATTTATGTTTCATTGTTTCTAAAGCAATACTTAACACTTCCTGTGCTTTTTATTGATGACATTTTCAAAGTTGAACATAGAAAACAGTTGTTTTATAATCAGCATCTGCTAATTCCAGTATCTGAAATCCTCTCCTCTTTGTTGCCTGTGGTTCCTGCCAATTCTCAATCAAAGTGTGCTTCCATGGGTGCCTGGTTCTCTTCAGTCCTGTGCTAAGCTCTGTATTTGATAAATCCTTAGCTGTCTTTCTCCAGAAAGGATTTGTTTGCTTCTGCAGCCCAGATCCCTGGCGGCAGTTCTGGTGTGAGCCTCCTTAATTCAAGTTCAGTTTCGTAACTAGATAGTGAGAAGCCAGATCATGGCATTTGTTTTCAGCCTGAAATGTGTAGGAAATGAGCCCCTTTGGGGTCCTGGTTTAAAACAATAGGTTTATCAAGATCCCAACTTTGGTAGGTCTGGGAATTGGCTTTTCTTCCCTCTGCGGGAGACTGTCCAAGGTGCGGGTTCCTGCTGCCTGGTTTCTCAGCAGTACCTTCCGATGGACAGATGCCCTCAGGGCAAGAGTGGCTTTGCTGGGGTGTCTGTCCCTAGGTTCTTCTTGGCTCTAGATTTTGGCCCAGTGTTTCCTTATTATCATGTGAGATCTTTGATGCTTTTAAGCATCAAAGATGTTCTTAGCTGTCTTCAGTGGGAGAGTTGATCCCTAAATGGAAGTGATTTTTCAGTTTTGACCTGTGTAGCCTTGACCAGCCACAGCCCGCTGCCACCACCGGGAGCTCTGAGTTTGTCCCAGGTGGGCAGAAGCAGTGACATTCCTCTTGGGCTCCAGTTTTGAGGCCACAGTTCTGATCCTTCTTGGCCAAAACCTTTTTAGGTTTTTTCGTGAGTCAGAGAGGATGGTCCTGACTCGTTTCTGGAAAGAGGGACTCTGCTTGCCCACCGTCTTGCGGGCACACTGTTGGAGGATTGGCGTGGCTACCAGGAGATGTGTCGCTGTTCTGGCCACTTCAGTAGCGCAGCTGATGTCACACGGAAATGATGGGTCACTTAAAACAACTAATTGGTTCTTTGTCTGGACACGCCACTGACCATGTGGACACACACAGGCTCACTGGCCCCACAACTCATGGGGAGGCCCATGATTAAATGGTGCATACTTACTCTCCAGAAGGGAGGAGTCACGTCTGAGCTCAGCCTCCCTATCCACAGGCCACTGAATGAGTTGTTTCCTGTTCTCTCTGCACCTGTGACTATGGAGGAGGGCTCAGGGCACCTGGTGAGGGAATTAGACCACAGGACTGAGACGGACCAAGGATGGGTTCCACCCAGAGCATGATGACCAGGCATCAGGGTGCCTCCTTCCGCTCTGCTTCCTTCGCTGCAGCCTTCAGACAGTAGATGAGAGAGGGTTAAGTCACCTAGCATCCTACCCATGCTGTTCAGAACCAGACGTGACCATTATAAATGGCCATGCCCATGTTATGCTCACAGCTTCTGGGAATGCCATAATTAATCCTGGCAGGAACTCCATTCATCATGATTTAGTGCTCCATGTAGTTGTCTCCTCCTTCCCCTTTGCCTTTCATTTTTCTACACATGAAAGGCCTCATGGAAGGACGTCCATTCCTGGCCATGACTAGCTAGGAAATGGGGAATTCTGTGGTTCCTCAGCCCCCTGGAGCTGTTTGGACCCACAGGCACTGCACCCTGATATACAGCCAGCAACAACTTGGGTGCCAAAGGAAATTTGGACATGTCAGGGCAGAAGAGTCAAGGGCCAGGTGCCTCCAGTTTTCTGTGACCCTCTTGCCTTGTTCTCTCTCAGTGAAGCTTTGGGACTAACAGTGTATCCGTGCTTCCTTCTCCGTCTGCTCCTGGAGCTCCAGGGAGCTGGGTCATTCAGGGGACCCTCCAAGCTGCAGGGGGCCTAAAGCATACCTACCAGCATCACTCTGAACCCTGGAAAACCCCTCACACTGACCCGGTTCAGAAGACAAGGGGGTGATCTCTGGTTCTCTTTTCCCTCTAGGGCTCTTCTCACTCATGTGCATATATGTCAGCCAGCGCACACGCGTGTGTGTGCTGTGAGGTGCCCAATATGACAGCCAGTGTATGTGTGCGCCCACGCTGTGTGTCACCATCATTTGGAGGTGCGGGATCTGCAAGCTGTATATTCGTCAGAACTTCTTCCACATCAACTAGGATAAGCCATCACCGGGCAGCTGGGCAGAGCCTTGCTTCTGCCTGTTCTGAAAGGCCAGGGCTCAGGTAAATGGACTCAGAGAGGGCATGCTCGTGTTTCTACTCAACCAGGGTCTTAAACTCTAATAAAGATGAGAATTAAACATCAACTCATCTTTCTAAATGATGTTTTATTGTTTTGTTTTGTTTTAAGCAAAAGTGCAGGCAGGCAGAAAGAAGAGGAAGAAGCACTTTCATTTATTTTATTTAGTTGTTCATCTTGGTTGTATCTCTTGGCCCCAGTTCCTTGGGATGTATGTGGACACTGCTGGCCAAGGGCGGTGAACCACATCACTGCTCCACCAGGGCGTGCCTCTAAATGGTACTTTGTTTGCTTATTTGTTTTAAGGAAAGGTACAGGCAGGAATGAAACGAGTAAGCAAGCAGGCAGGAAGAGAGAGGAGAAAGAAGCATTTTGTTTGTATTTAGTGGTTCACAGTGTTTGTCCCGCCTCCCACCCCCAGACCTGCTTCACCAGGGCGCACCCTAAATGGTATTTTAATTCACAACTTAACGCAAAACTTTAAAAAGCTACAAAAACTTTGGCAAGTTATGTGACTCACATGGTCTAAGTTTGTATTAGTAACTGGTATTTTCGTGGCTTGTGTGGAACTAACGCACTCTGAATTTATTAGCAGAACTCAAGACTTTCAAAAACATCGACAGGTTCCACGATTCCTGAAGCCTGGACAAAGTGGGATGCAGACCCCTGAGCGCCATGTGTCTCCCGCCCGGCTCAGCCAGTGCTGAGCCCTGAGACTATGAGTCCTCACATAGTCTGTCTCATTTAACAAGTCTCTTCTTGGCTTCTGCTTTAAGAAATTCATGTGGCTTCAAAACCAAGAACATCAGGTTTCCCCTGTGCCCTTCATCTCTTTGAGGAGGGGTGGTGGGTGGGACCAGGAGTCAGACAGGCCCATGTCCCAGTCCTGGCTCTGCCCAGGGCAGCTCGGAGTTCTTCTACAGTTTCTTCACCTCCTTTCTTCTGGAAAATATATGTCTACCTTTCAGAAATGCTCCCAAAGGGTATATAGAATAATGCTTATGTATGTTTAGTGCTGGCCTGTCATAAGTACTTAATAAATGGGTATCGTCCTTAGGCTCTTCTCCCCCAAATGAAGGTTTTCTATCTAGTTATTAATCCCAGAGTCTTTAAATCTTATAAATCTTATGATAATTCTACCTATAACCATCACTCAGAACAGACAAAAAACTGACATCACAGTTTCTATCTTTGCACTTCTTTGAGTCATGTGCTGTAAACCTTATAAAGCACTTTCACATATATTATTCTGTTTACTTCCCTCTCATCCCTGAGAGTTTTAGATCATATTTAAAAAAAAAAAGGCTTAGCCACAGTTTACATGTCTGTGTCTGAGTATACAAATGGCCGCATGTGAGAGTAGGTGTGACGGAGCAGATGCTGACTTACACGTGTCTGTGAACATGGCTGGGCATTTGTAGAGCCCTGCAATTAATACATACTTTTATATGTTGGGTGGATCCAGATCTCCTGCCCCTATTGCTGCCAAGATGCCCAGCTCTATCCATTTTGTAGGCTGTTGAGCTGCTGTGTGGGCTTTGATGATGCTGGGAGGAAGTATTGTCTGGAGTATTTGAGCAGCCTGCTGTGGGCTCAGTTCATTGCTCTACTGGGCTTATTTGGAATGATCAACATAACGTATCAGTATCTCTTTCTGGCAACACCCGCACAGAGACACAAGCACTGAGCTGCTTGCTTGCCTGCCTTTACCTGCCCTGCGATCCATCCCAACCCTCCCGTTCGACTCTGACTGCAGGAACTACATTTCCCAAGCTCCTCTGCCCACCGGTATCCGGGTGGGTTCGGCCAAAGTTGCTCAGAGACCAGGGCTGGAGGAGACATTTCTCCCTGTGCCTCAGGAGGCCTCTGTGGCAGCACATGTGTCTCTTCAGTGGCTCTAGTTCCTCACTGACGACCCTGGATTCGGGACCCTGACAATGCCACCTCCTCCTGCTCTCCCTCTGCTCCCTCTAGGAATGGCAGTGCTTCCCTGCTATTGCCTTTCTCTCAGTTGAGTCTGTTCCCCCTGGTTGGCTTCTCACTTCTCCTATCTGTAAGTCAATCCCCTGTACTTAAATTCTCTACGTTTGAGAACCTAGAGTGCATATTTTTTTGGTCTTCACACACGCGCACACACACATGCACACACATGCATACACCATGGTAAGCACTTGAGACAGTGTTGTCGGACTCGCTGTGGATCAGCAGGGCAGGCTGCAGGAAGATGGTGGAATTCAGCATCTGGGTTTCATGCTGCTCCTCGACAGACCCATAGTCATTCACTTTGCTGTCGCGACAGAACTGACACTGTGGGCCTATTTCATGGAGAGAGCGTTGTCTTTTCCTGACCCCCAGGTGCCCCCAGCATCTGTCCTTCAAACCCTCCCTTCCTATTGCTGTGAAACATACATGTAGACTCCGAGGGGCCGAGCATGCAGGACTGCTCTGTGGGTGCCAGTCTGTCCTACTTTCCTGGGAGGGACGTTTTTCTGGGTGAAGAGAATGTTACCATTTTGACAAGCAGATTGGATGCAGATTCGCTGAAACAGCCAGTCAAGCTGTCAGATCACTGGGGAAATTTCAGCTAAATTAGTTGTTTGGCATCATGAGGACCAAGGGCCAGGTAATCTTTTTTTCCTACAGAGAATTGCTGACAACTAACTCATTGTAGTTAGCTGTTTAAAGAACTTGATTTGTGTCTCATTTATTTGTTTCTTAAATTAGGGCGAACGGATCTATTGGATAAGCACAACAAATAATAAAAATGTAAATTTTGGACTGATGATCAATTACTGTGAAGAGACAAAGAACCCGGGAAAGTGGTGGTTGCTGAGGGGAGTGGGGGAGGGGAGGGTCAGCTGGAGAAAGGGGTGGATTGTATGGCGGTGGATGGAGACTTGATTTTTGGTGGCAATCTATTGTAGTATATACAGAGTTCACATTAGAATGCTGAACACCTATACTCTATTTTAAACCAATGCTACTTCAATACAAATAAAAGTAATTAATTTGATCTTTCCCACCTCAGATTTCCATGAACAGAATGAGGATCATAAACATTTTCTTTCTGTTATAAAACAAAATAACAAGAGGGATGGAATGATGGGAGTGTAAGACAGATGGGGGGACAGAGAGAAGGGCAAAAAGAGGAGGGGAGACATGTTCAGAGACCCCAATATATGGAAAAGGAGAGAAATGAGGGGAAAGACATGTAATTCATGAAAAGTCGCTCCTCTGCCATCTCTGGTTTCCCTTTGGGATGTCAAAGGTGAGGTCTTCAAGTAGCCTCGTTCCCCAGCGCTGGGCTTAGCCTGCCTGAGGGCCATGTGCAGAGCCTCACCAAACTTTTCTCTTGGTTGTTTTGGTTCAGTTAGAAACACAAGTCATCACGCATGTGTCTGTCTGTCTCTAAAAGGTGTTTGAAGTCAGAAACCTTTTCAGATGTCCTTGGCCCAGGGTTTAGGACATTGCAGGTGACTCACATATTAAAAAAATACGTATGTATATGTGTGTCACAGATTCACCTGTCGCAGGAAGGGAACAGGAAACTGAGAAGCGGCGGGCACGTGACGGGGTTCAGCCCCTCCCAGACAAGATGCACTCCCTCCACCCCTGACGTCCGCTCTGTGTGGGGAGCAGAGCTCTTCACCATCGTGACTCCCCTCTTGCACGTCCATCCCAGGGACAAACTCGTCTACTTAGCAGGTAGTCAACTTTCTTAGGACAGGAGACTGTGGGGAACCTAAGAACAAAGAACACATAAGTAGCCTTTAAATTAGTTTAAATTGAAATACAAATTTTACTTTAAATAGACAGGGCATATGCTAGTCAGCAATAAAAAGGAGCTGAACCTGCAGCAACATGGATACATCTGAAAATAATTATTCTGAGCAAAAGCACCCAGCCCAGGAGAGGGCACCCTGTCGGACCCTGTCATGTGAACTTTCCAACAGGTGAACCCCAGCCTCAGGGAGACAAACGTCCGTGGTTACCTGGCGCTGGGCTGAGGGGGCTTGAGTGCAAATGCACCAGAAACTTTGGGAATGGGAGCATTCTGACCTGTAGTGGAGGGGATGACGTGGGTATATGCATAACAAAGTCACCAAATGATACACACTGAAAATGAGTATAGTCCACTGTCTGTGGGTAAACACACCTCAGTAAAGTTAACTGGAAAGGTCGGAAGAGGGACAATGAAGAAACTGGGGCCTTGGTGCACCAGGAACCCCAGCAGAGGAGCTGCCTTCCTCCCGGTAGGGGTGAACCAGGATGGGGTCATGTGCAAGTGCACGGGGAGGAGAACAGGGGCTGGGTCACAGAGTTGTGGGTGCTCCGTGCAGAGGCGCCGACCCGAGGGGAAGCCTCCGAGAGATGGGGCTGTACCTGTACCCTGAAAGAAAAGTTGGCTAACTCCACCTGAAGGAAGCAGAAGGAAAAGTGTCCCAGGCAAAAGGGACAGCAGGTGCGAAGGCCCAGAGGTGGAAGGACTGTCTCTGACGATGTGCAGTAGCTGAGGAGGGCGAGCACACGTGGTGGAGCTGGTGGTGCTGAGGGTGAGACGGAGTGGCGAGCAGACAGTGGGCCTTGGAAAAAACTGAACTTGAATCTAATTAAGCTTCCAGATACAACATTCAGTTGACAAGAAATATGGGGAGCAGAGGAAGAAGCCAAATACTGCCAGGATGGAGAAACCAGCCAATCCAAAATGTAGGATGAGTGACCTAATTTGTCTAACAAGTCACTGACAACAGAAAAGAGAGGGAACTGATGCAGAATAAATGAGACTTAAAGGCTGTAGCAGCCAAATGCCGTGTGTGGAATCAAACCAACTTTAAGAGGGCATTTTTGAGACAGTAAGGGAAGTTTGACTATGGACTGGATGCTTTATGGAATCAATGATCTTACTGTGCAAGATGGGGCAACTGCACGGTGGTTATAGAGGGAGATGCATGTGTAGATCCCTTTTAGTTAGAGAGCGCCACTGCAGTGCTTATGCAAAACATAACAGCATCTGGATTTGCTTTTAAATATTCCAGAAAAAAGAATAAAGTGTAAGGGAGATTAGGTGAAGGTGATTGCAAAGTGTCTGTAAATGTTGAAGTTGGCGACATGTCAGACTCTTGTCTCTGCATCTGTGTGTCTGAAAGGGCCCCTAACGAAAAGATGCCCCAAGATTTTTGAAGCCGAAGAGACAGAAACACTATGAGCTGACACGGGATTCAGAAGGTGGAGCCTGTTTGGAGGCAAAGACAAAATTTCCTGGGAAACATGAATGGGATGCAAATGGCTGGCAAGGCCAGCCCAGAGAATGAGACTGGAGAGTGGGGATCGCATATCCACGCTAGGAAGTGCGATAACCCAGAGGGTGATGGCCCTATCACCCTGTGGTTCTCCTTCAGAGGTGAGATGACCTGCTGTCCTTGGGAAAAATGAGTGGCTGGAGTCCTGTTTCTTGGTGCCTAAGAAGGGGTTCTTCCTGAGGGCTGATATGCTAGCTGGCACTTTGGCCCTGCTCTGGCTCTACCTACCCACCATCTCAGGCTAGCAACGGAAAAATCACAAGGAAGGGGACCCACGTGGTGCCATGACGGGGAGGCAGGAGCTGAGTTCCGCAGAAGGCAGAAGGCAGGCAGGTCCCGTGCAGAGTAAGCATTAGTTTTCACGGCAGCCCCACGAAGCATTGCTCTTTCCATTACAGAAAACACAAGCACAGTCACAGACGATGCCAAGGCAGAGTCAGTGATCTGTGCAAGTGCACAGTCAGCCTGGGCAGTGGAAGTGTGTCCACGGACTTGTGTCCTTGCCACCGCACTCTCACTTCTCCTTCCAGCCCCTGATCCTATTTCCCACTCTGTTTCATGCAATGGACCCACTATGTGCCCGGCACTGCCACTAACATTTCTGTGGGCATTATGTGGCATCCTCGCAGTTTTGCTGGGTAGATTTAGTAATCTTCTTTTACAGATGACGATCCTGAGGCTCTGAGAGGCTGCCTGGCTCACTCAGATAATAGATGGCTGCTCCAAGCTGTGGATGCCTAGCACTGCATGTTACCTTCTACATGGTGTCCCCAGTGAACCTGGCACCTGCCCAGAGAGATGTGACCATGTGCAGCCTGCTTAGAGAAGATGGGGCCCAGGGTCTCCCTAGCCCATGACTCCACCCACCCTATTGTTCGTGACATGCAAACACCAGCTGCACCTGAGTCGATGAGAGGGTAGCGCTTAGTCCAGCTCACCGACGATGGCATCTCCCTCGTGGAGGCTGCTGTGAATTAGAGGGTTAGCATTCTGTCCCCAGTGCACACAGCTCTCCCCCAGGCAGGCCTCGTCTACACTGGGGAAGTAGAAGTGGAATTCCCATGTCCATAGGAGGCCGCAAGACTGCCGAGTCAGGGGAACACTGGACCCTGAAGACCTGAACCTGGGCCCAGTCCTGCCTCTAGCCACACATAATGGTGTTCTTGCCCCTTCCTGGCCTTTGCGCCCAATGTGTCCTCTGCCTGGGGTGTCTTTTCCACACTGTGTGTTCAGGTTATTCTTATTCTCCTGAAACTCCACACAGAAGGCCCCCTGACTCTTCTCTGTTCCTACCATACAACGCAATGTACTTTCTGTATTCTACTGTGGTGACCATGGGTTTCCTCATTGGGAAGAGACTTGCTTTCAAGATCAGAGACCATGTCTCGGTCATCCTTGTGTGTCCAATGACAAGCATGGCCTCGGTACCTAATAGATGCTCAAGGTGATTGTCAAATGAATTCAGGAAAGATTAATGGATGAAAGGATGATGTAAATATAGCTTCATGATGGACCCTGCACACATAGAGACCCCGCTCTGCGCCTCAGTGACCACATCTGCAAAACGGGGGGGTTGAGCCCGATGAGTCTGAGGGCCCTAGGCCCCATATGTTCTCCAGGTGGTGGGGCCCCGCCAGTGCCCGCTGCGTGTTCTCACTGAACACCTGCCCCCGTGGAGCAGAGACCAGAGCTGGCAGGGTCGTGATGGATGTGGGACTGGCATGAAAAATTAAGGCCATGGGCTGAGCTCCCCCTGCTAGGCAGCTCGTGGGCCGCCAAGTGGCACAGTGTGACCGCAAGGGAATGTTACTGATGGGCTGACACTGTGTTTGGGGGAATTAGCCTGTCCTCACACATGTAATTATGAGGCCCAGGATTACGTAAAGGGACAGGGCTGGATCAGAGGAAAAAAAAATATTTTGCACCTGGTAGTAGTGATGATGAGTGAGCAGGGGAGGAAGGCCCAGCCATCCATCTCTCCCAGGTAGTTTCTTTGGCCTACTGACCCTGCTCTGCAGTGGTGGGGCCAGCAGGTAGCCCTGTGGCTGCCTCGGTTGAACACTGCCTTGGAGTTTGGAGCTGAGGGTCCCAGGGGTGGACTGTCCCTGGGGTGTTTTTTCTGAGGAAGGCTTGGTGCCTAGCACAGTGCCTGGCAGGCAGTAGGCACTCGGTAGTATTGAATGAATGAATGAATTAATGAGTTAATGCATATATGAAATATAATGTCCTTGAGGACAAGGATTTTGGTTTTGGTCATTGTTCTATTCCCAGCGCCTAGAACAGTGTCTGGAATTGGTGGGTACTCAAAAAGTATTTGCTGAATTTTAATTGATGTGAGGAATGTGGATGCAAAAGTATGAGACTATGGAGGGAAACTAGAGTACTAGAGAATCCTTGCATCCAGAGAAAAGGGAGACTGGGCCAGGGCAGAGGGCACCAGGCAGGGGCTAACACAGCGTGTGCACACGGGCTGGCGTTTGCCCTGTCCTCTGCCACGGACTTGGGACCATAGGTTTTGGCCTTTCCACTGATGCTTCTCAAAATGTAGTCCATGGCCCATCTATGTCATTGTCACCCAGGGTGCCCTACCTGAGCCTACTGAGTCAGAATCTTTGGGGTGGGCCTGAGAACCTGTGCCTTATCGAGGCGTCCAGGAGATTATGAATAAACGGTAAAGTCTAGGATCCATTTGGCTGAGGCTGCTGGCTTGGAGACTCCCTACCTTCTTGCCTGCTATTCTGGGAGAGCAGAAGTGAAACAAACAGTGATCACCACTTACTGAAGGGCATGCATTGTGCCATGCAGCCCTCCCACAGCCCTGTGGAGCCTGGTTACTCTCCCTGTCACAGCCGAGGGGTCTGGGTTCTGAGAAGTATGTGAGCTTGCCCGGGGTCACATAGCTAGAAGGTAGCAGAGCTGGCATCCGTCTGGGCTGGTAAACAGTTCACCGTCTCATGGGGTCCCCTCTGTGTTCCTGGTGATGCACCCCTGGTGGCTAACTCCAGTTCCCCTTAATGGCCTTGGAGCCCAGACCCCTGTCCTGATGTCAGGGAGAAGAGAGCTGCCACTTTCACCTGCATCCTGTGTCTTTATGGAAATTCACCAGCAGAGGGGTAGCAGCTCCAGATAGAGGTTGGTTTGTTTTCATTTAAAGACCTATTGCCGCTCAGGGCTGAGAGACCCTTCCTGCTGGGAGCCCAGGGAGGCTGGTGGCAGTGGGGAGAGGTGCCGCAGGCAACAGTTTGACCCTTCCAGCCCAGGGCTCCCAGCCCTCGTCCCCCACTTCCATGTCAGTGGCTGTCACCTGCTCGGCAGATGGCAGACTGTCAGCACCTCTCCTGGGCTGTACCCAGATTGGCTCAGCGGTGTGCTGGCTGCCCCTGAGCTACAGCCATCTGTGCCTGAGAGAGACCCGACATCAGAGAAGGGCAGACGGAGCCTCGCAGCCCCTCCAGGTGGTGGGGGGAGAGCCCAGGTCCTTGTGGTGCCCACGTGAGGCAACCGAGAGCGGCTGTCCCCACCCCTGTTCCAGAGGGATCTTTCAAACCCCTGAGGCTGAAGCATCACTCACCCAGGCTCATGCTGCCGCCTGACCACGTTTCTTCATCTAAGTCACTTTCTGCTGCTCTCTGCCAGCAAAGTCCTCCCCCCCCACCCTTTTTCACCTGTCACCCATGGCAGTCCTGGGAGCACTCTCCACCAAGGCAGGAGGGTCGCTGGCAGGGGTAGGTGGTCCTTTCTCACTAGGTCTCCACCTGGCTTTATTTTCCTAGCTGAGGGAACTCTGCACCTTTTTAATTGGGAAGTTCCCTTAAAATGAAACCCAAGAACA
Organism: Solenodon paradoxus; assembly: GCA_004363575.1. Taxonomy (NCBI): domain Eukaryota; kingdom Metazoa; phylum Chordata; class Mammalia; order Eulipotyphla; family Solenodontidae; genus Solenodon; species Solenodon paradoxus. The sequence continues at coordinate 42,445 of RJWH01006224.1, forward strand.
AAAGAGCACAGAGGCAGGCTGTGTGCAGGATTAGCATGCTCTGCACAAGAAGGGAAGGAGTCCCTTCCACCAGGGACCCAGACTTTGTTCAAGTTCATGCCCTTCCTGAGAACCCTGCGGCAGATTTGCTGTGAGACCTCAGAGTGGGGCACCGTTCGTTGTCTCTCTTCCTTCCCTGCCCATGAAAAAATAGAAAGAAAGAAAGAAAAAGCCCATCGAGAGAGAGATTCTCCTGAATCTGAAGGCTTCTCTGTCTCTGGAAGGAGCCTCAAGCCGAAGCCCCTGGGGCCACGGAAACGGAGAACCGCTCCAATTCCACAAACATTTTAGTTCAATCCATTTGTGTCCCAGGCACTGAGAAGGCAGAGCCACTTCAGGCTCCTTCCAGACTCGCTGCACCAAGAACAGAGGGCCGGTGGCCGGGCTGAGGGTTGGGCCCCTCAGGGGAGTCAGAAGGGCCGGACGCAGCCCCCTTCTGGCAGCACTTGGCTGCACATTTCCCTGGGAAATGAGGACTTTTAGGGAAAAAAACGAACAACAACAAAAAAACCCGACCACTGCATTGCAGTGCTTCTGAGGCTGGTGTAGGCTGCTTGGTGCTGTCTCAGGCGCAGACGCCGCTTGCCCCAGCCTGTACCAGGCTGAAGCCTCCTTGTCCCTATGGGCAGATGCTGTCACAGCCTCAAGGGCCGGGGCAGGAAAAATGGGTCACCAGCTATCCTGCCACTCAACTCTGGACTGGCCCAGGGGAGCACCCGAGGGGACTCAGCGGAGGCGAAGATGGGGTTACAGAGCTAGAGTTGGGGGAGCAGGGGACACAGTGGCCAGGCTGGACACTGACCTCCTGGGCTCCAGCCTCTGGTCTCTCTACCACCTCTGCCGCAACACTCTGGCTGTCTCCATCACTTTAGTTGAAAGCTGCACTTTCCATTCCTGACACCATTCAGGGTGACATGTCCTCGTCATTTTCTCCTATTTCTCTCCAAAAAAGAAGCCAACATTTGTCATCCACCCACTTCCAGTTTCCCAACACACATACCAGAGGGCCATCAGAGTTGGAAGGGCCCTGAACAATCACCCCGTCCAGTCCTTGTACTGACAAGGAACCTGACACCCAGAGAGGTGAGGTGACTTGGAGAACTGGGGCAGAGCAGACCCTGGAACAGAGGCCCAGAGGCAGCACAGCAAGGCACTGGGGACATGCTGAGCACACCGGGGTGGGGAGGGGGTCCCTGGGAGGGCTGGGTGCGCTCTGTGTTAGAGGACTGGATTCATAGGTGAGGGGCTCACAGCAGCAAGGATGGGGTCAGTGCTGGCACCAAGCCAAGTGCAAGGTGAAGGTTAACCCCTGAGCTTCTTTCAGGACACAGGTCCCAAGGGGGCCTCTGCCCCCACTCTCCAAGGCTCTGTCCCGGCCACTTGCTCCAGCTTGGCTTCCAGAGCTTGTCAAGGACAAGGAGGGGCTCCAGGGGCCTCCTCTGTGCTGGTTCCTGATGTGCCAACATCAGGGCAGGAGAGAGGCCAAACACGGGGGATTCTCACACTCAGCACCCTGGAGTCGGACACCCAAATCCATGCTCACTGCATGCCCGTGTGAGGGAGAAGGGAAAATACAGCAAAGGACCACCATTTACAGTTTACAGGTCTGTTGGGCTGCTCTCCCGACTTTTCCCAGGGGGCCTTGTGGTAGCCCCGAGTCACCCCCGGCACCGTAAACCCCTGTGTCTAACGCCCGAGAAGGAGGGGTAGTTCTGGACAGGTCCTGACCCTGACCACCCAGGGCAGGAAGAGAATCAGGATTGGAGACTGATGTCCTCCCTGGGCCCTGGCATCTCTCCTGAGGCTGTGTTGAGGCCCCTCTTTCGTGTTGCCCTGAGACCCGGTGAGCATGTGTCTTGTGTGGGTGTTTGAGGTCCCCCAGACCTGATGTAAAGGCTTCTTTGATACTGACCCTGATGAGATTGGCCCACCTCCGTTTGACCCCTGGAATTTGGACAAACCGGTTCATATTTAGGGTATGTTGTCCCTCTCCAGATACCCCATTTTGAAAAGGACACAGGCAAACTCACCCTTGTGAGAATTCGACCAGGGTGGTAGAGGAAATGGAAACAAGGGGATGAGAATGGAAGCAGGACTTTAGAAAGACACATCAGGAGGGCGTGGTGGCTGTTCTTGGAGAGCTGGAGAAAGGTCATGTCTTCTGAACAGATGGACTCTGACCGGTGAGGAGAGCCGCGGGGAGACAGGGTTTAGTTAGATAGGGATGTCCACTTGACTCTGTTAGGAAAGGGCTGCTGTGGGTCTCCTACTGCTGGAACATTCAAGCAGAGGCTGGTCCGTCGGGAGTACCAGGCAGAAAATTCCTGCGTGAGTTGGGCTGGGGACAGCTGTGTAGAAAAGCAAAGGAAGCGTCCATCTGGCTATGGCACTGACAGGCCATCCACATGGGGTGTCTAACACTTGAGAGGCTGTATAGCTATTGAGCCCTCCTTACCTAAAAGGTGTCACTTCCTGCTTTTACAGATGACAAAGGAGCCTTAGAAAAGTAAAGAAGTCCCAAGGCTGCCCACTTAGAAAGGTGGCTGGGACTCGAGCTCACGCCGGGCTGGCTCCGGAGCTCTTGGTCTTTGCAGCCCACCACTCTTGGTTCTGAGCCACAGGCTCACAGGCCCCTGGGGCAGGATGAAGGGGCCAAATGTCCAGAGAGAGGATTGCACTGCCCTTGCTCTGTGTCTGCAATAAAGAGCAGAGAAGTCAAGGAGGAGGGAGCGGACGCCCTCGGGAGCTGGAGATCTGCAATCTGGAGAGGGTCTAGTTGCTTGCCTTCGAGTCATACAGCGAGGACCAGCAGGCTGTGGGTCACCTCTGACCAGGCTGACTGACAGAGCCGCCTGCTTGATGGGCATGCGCGCACGTGTGTGTGCGTACACGTGTGCACGTATGCGAGCGTGTGTTCCAAAGCTCACCTCTTCCATCAGGGTCTCTCCATCCCTCATCCCAGCACTGAGGATGACACCAGCAGGGAACCTCTGCTCCTCTGCCTTTTGGGGCATGGAGAAGGGAGGACTTCCCAGCCTCTCTTCTGCCAAGACCCCATCCGCCCTCAGCAGCCCCAGTGAGACCGGGACCTACTTCCAGGCTCGGACACCAGCCATCCTCCCAGGATGGGGATGGGATGAGCCAGGTATGGTTGGAGGTCCCTCACCTCAGGTGTGGAGGGCCTCTGGGCAGCTCCACACAAACCTGCCCCTCCTCTGGTGTTCAGCCCAGGGCCATGGTGTCCAGCATCCCAGCTCTCAGAGGTGTGGCCTCTGCACATGAGCCACACCCCCTGCTCCCTCTTTCCTGCCCTTGGCCACCCGGTTGCGGCTCTGACCAGGAAGTCGCTGCCCATCATCTTCCCCGCCCTTGCCTGCTGTGCTCCGGAGGTGCCCGGTCACCTTGCTGGCATCATCTACCCTGTGCCCTGCCTGCCTGCATCACCAAGAAGCCCTGACCAGTGGGCGGAAACCACAGATGGAACCTTCTTGTCCTTGTTCTGAAGACCCTGCATCCCAGCACATGCCTGTCTCTTCTGGGGTGACAGCACCTAGCTCACATCAGCTGCCCTGATCCTGGGAGCACTGCTTAATATCTCTGAGGCCCAATGTCCTGGTCTAGACAAGGACAGGAAAGTCTGTCTCACCAGGGTCACATGAGTGAAACACGGAGGCTTGGCACTGTGGGGAGAGGAACGGGTGTGTTCCTTTGTGCCTGAATTAATGGTGATGTTCCCTTGTCACGGAAGACTTTGGGACACTTGATGACCTATTGGTTTAACAGTAGATACAGAAAACGGAGTTTACATGACTGATAGAAAAATGCAACAAGCCGACATTGTAAAACGGGGTGTGTGCTCAAGTCTAGACAGGTCGCGGTCTGGGTGAGTCCTGTCTGACTCTGGCCCTTTTCTCATCTGCAATGACCACACCCTGCAGCTTCCAGCCCAGCCCACCAGCTCTGTAGATGACACTGGGACATGTATCTGCAGCCCAGACCCTCGGGGCCGGTTTGTGGGTCATCTGCACATTTGGCGTCTCCACGTGGACATCTCAAAGGCACCGGAACTCCCAGCTCTATCCTTACTCACCTGCCTGCACCTGGTCTGACTCTAGGGTCATCTATCCCAGAGAGTGACGCCCCCAGCAGCACAGGCTGGAGCCTAGGAGTTAGTGCTGGTGCTTCCCTCTGCTCCTTCATATGCAATTCAATACCAAAGCCTGTTTCTTTCTTCTCTGCTCTCTTCAGACCTTCTACTCTCCATCTCCGGCACCCTACTCTAGTCATTATTCTCTCTTAACCTGGATTATGCAGAAGCAGTTCATCCTGCCTGGGATACACTTCCCTCCACTCTGCCTGCTTAATTTCTGCCCAGACTTCAAGCCTCAGTTCAAGTGCCCCTTCCTCCAGGAAGCAGTCCATGATGTGGCACCATCCTGCGCTCCTGCACAGTACCGATGGTTGCGCTGATTGGACGCGTGCGCGTGTGCGCGCGTTCATGTGCTCAGATCATCTCCCTAAGGAGAATGAACACCCCAGGAAGGTGCAGGCTCGTCTGGGTTTGCTCATATTGAATCTCCAATGCTAAGAACTGCATTTGACACATGACAGAGGCAGCTAACAAAGGCTTTCTGAATAGCTGAGTGAAGGGTGAGTCTGGAGTCAGGTTCTGTGCGAGGACAGAGGCTGGGGGAAGGGGCTTGCACCCTTTAAAGGCTCGGGGGTGGGCTGAGTGCAGAACATGACGGATGGGGCAGCTCTCATGGGCCTGGAGGAAACCCAGTCCAACAGGGGGTGTGGGCTGCCTTTCTGGGAGAATGTGCCTTCCTGGGTCATGTGACTGAAAATATTAGTCCTCTGGAGCAATTAGTTAAGTTAATTAGCTCATCCATTTAAGCAGCAGCTAAGGCAACTGGGCCTGAAGACCGTTTTGGGAAAGACACTCAATTATTTGCACCAATGTCACCCTAATTTCCCCAGCAAGCTCAGCAGTGGCTGGGCAAGGGAAGAGGCTTGAACACTCATTTAATTTCCCCTGTTTGGGGCCTGGAGCAGGCAGGAGAGAGAGACCCTGGGGGTGATGCTGGCGGAAAGTAGGCTGTCTGGGAACCGAGGTCCTGTGGGCCTCCTGGAGACTTTGCACCTACCCCCACTGACCCTTCTGATAAAGACAAAGGATTTTCAGGGGCCCGTGATGTCAGCCCACAGAGAGAATGACTTGGCCAAGGTCATACAGCAAGTCAGCTCCAGGGACAGGCCTACGGGCAGGCTCCCAGCCTCCTGGACCAGGGCCTCCTCCTAGGGCGGGCCAGATGATCCCTGCGGTGGGCCGCAGAGACCTGGGGCATGGGGCCAGCATCGTGACAGCGTCACATGCTCTGGCTGGCCCAGAGCAGCATCGAGCCCCAAGGCGCCCCACCCCACCCCCATCTCTGTGCCCAGTCTGTTGCTCCATCTGGAAACAGAGGTATGTTTGTTTGAAGTGGCATAGACATGCCCACCCCTGTTCCCCATCACTAGGACAGTCTGGGTGCACTGGTTTGACCCCTGTGATGTGAAGTCAGTGGCCAAAACCCAGGGGGCAGCACCCATGTGCCCAGAACTATGCTTGCTCCCCCGACGCTGAGTTTACAGCCCGAAGGGGACACAGGACAGCATGGAGGGTGGTGATGAACCACTGATGTGGGTCTGTGAGCACCATCCTGAAGGTGGCCACCATGAGGGAAGGGATGGCATCGCCGTGGGGGGACTGCAAATAAATGCAGGGAAGCAGGCACAGTGAGGGTACAGCAGCTGGGGTGGGTAGAGCTGGAAAAGAGCACGCTCACACTTTCAATTACGGTAATGGCATTGACTGTTGTGTCACACAGGCAGAGGGACTGCCACTGGGAGGGGCAGAGTTCTCTGGATGCTGAGCTGGGGACTTACTTGCAAGGCTAGGTTTTGCAGATTGTGGGGATGGCAGGAAGTATAAGCATCAAAAATCAGCTCAAGTTCTTTTTTCAAGGAAAGGTGCAGGCAGGAATGAAGGTGAGTAGGCAGACAGGATGAGAGAGGAGGAAGAAACATCTTTATTTTTATTTTTTCTGTTTTTAATTGTTCACACTGGCTGCTTCCCTGCAGGTCTGGAACGTGAACCCAGGAATATGTGGGCTTGCTCTTTCGGAGGTGATTGACCTAACCTCTGCCCCAGGGCATGCCACCAGCTCAAGTTTCAGACCAAGCATTTTATAAGGGCTCTCTTAGGTGAAATGGCTAAGCAGCTTGCTTCAGAAAGGAAAAGTGGAATTCAGAGAGTTTAAGTCATTCATCCAAGTCACACCTTTAATTTAAGGCAGAGCTGGGATTCTAGTTCTGACTTTGAACCACAGTCTTTCCTTTGAAGCGGCGGTTTCCACCCTGGGCTACACAGAATGACTGATGCCTGGGTCCTGCCCAGGCTAATTGAATCGCAGTCTCTGTGAGCGGGCTGGCCATCTTTCTTTTAAGCTCCTCAGATGACTCTGATGGACAAGGAGGCTGAGAACCACTGCACTGCAGCAAGCTGCCTCCTGGTTTAGCCCCCAGGCACCAGCATCCCATCACAGGGGGATGGATTCCTGTCACCTTGCACTCAACCCACTGTTGTCAGGGATGCAGAAAGCAGGAAGACAAATTGATGCATTGAAGTTGATCTGGGACAGATCTCCTGCAGAAAGGCAGCTGCCAGCAATTGGAGAAGTGAGAGATGTAAAGCGTAGGGGGTCTACATGGCAAGTCCTGGGAGAACAGTAAAGATGAAGGCTGAACCTCCTGTCACTCCCTGTCACCTCTGCATATACAGAGCACACCCACCCATCTCCTCTCCTGCCACCACCCCACGTTCCTCCTTTGCCCTCACCACCCCCCTTGACTCAGGCCAGCTCTCCAGCAGGCCAGATTTCTGACCTAAGCTGTGCTGGGAGGCCATTCACTCAAGGCAATGGGGTGGTGGTGCCTTCCCCTACACTCCCCTCCCACTGGTGTCAGCTGTCACCCAGAGAGTTCCAGTTGAATGGCTAACTATAATGGATACCATTACAGACTCTATAATCAACCTGTGTGATTTATTTAAAAATATGCCTCAACTTTCCAATTCTATAAAATGGGTAGAATACTATCTAAATAGATGTTTTTACCTGAAAGCTTTAAGAAAAGGAAAAGGAAAAGGACTGTTTAAAGGCATTTCATAACTTCTAAGCCTTGAGTAATAGCTACTGATAGGTACTGCCGAGGTGGAGACAACTAGTCAGCACTCGAGTCCAACAGTCTGGGACTGGAGCAGGACTCCTCATGAAGTTCTTACCATCTTCAGAGCAGAGTTCTCTCCAATTTCTGAATCAGTGACTTCCAAAGGCATGTCTCCTGTTCAAACCTCCTTCCTGAACTCCAGGCTGATAGTTCTACATGCCAATGGGACAGTCTTCCTGGACTTGGCACAGGCTCCCCGAACTGGACTCACAACTTACACCCCTCAGCCCCTTGCTCCTCCTGGGGAATGACTTCATTGTCCACCTAGACCCCAAACCAGAGAACTGACTCATCTCTCTCCCTCACCCCGTACATCCCATCACCCTGTGTGAGGCGTCATCTGGACACACGACAACTGTCTTCACTTCCATAGCCCCTCCTGGTCCAGACAATGTCACCGTGCACTTGACCCAATGCAACAGACAACCTATTCCCTGAGCTCCCTCACAGCCCCTTGCCAGCCCCCGGCCTTCAAGTCTTCCACAACCCCACTGCCTTTGAGGCTTAAAGTGGAACCCCTTCAGCCTGACCTGCAAGGGCCTTGGCATGGGGCCCTGATGCCCTCCCGCCCTGCTTCCACACTTGAACCCTTGATATTTCCTTGCCTGAACACCTGCCTTCTTTCCCTTGGGATTAAATCAGACTCATACTTCAAATCCCAGTGAGAAGCCGTCTTTTCTAGGGAATTTTCATGTCCTTCCCCCAGTGAGGCTCTGACTGCTCCGGCTCCCAGTGCACCTGCCCTGGGCCATCACCCCTGGTGCCATCACTATGTGCTTCTGTGCCAGTCTCCCTGAGATGACGTCCCAGTGCTTGTGGGCAGAGGCTGTACCCAGGGCTAGCAGCACGCCTGACATACAGTCTATACTCAGCATATGTTTGTCAAACGGATGCTTGGCAGAGGAACCCTGCTGGTCAAAAAACTGGGGTGCCTGACGTGGGCCCTGAACCTGTGCTCTGTAGGGAAGAGCTCTGAACTCTGCGTTCCCTTTGGGTTGTGAGTTGCCACACTATATGACAAGATGTCTCTCAGCCTCTCCTACTTGCCTTGATGTTTTTCCCTTCTCATTGGCCTGATGTGCAGAAGTTGTTCAGCGTTTTAGGTTTTTAATCAGAGAAACTGCTCATTAGATTCAGAGCATCAGTAGGAGACGGCGAGGCTCTTCCTACATTGCCTTCTTGAATTGGAAGGCTTCTGCTACATTCTCTTTTTCCCCCAAAGACCTAACAACACACACACACACACACACACACACACACACACACACACACACACACACACACACACACACACACACACACACACACACACACACACACACACACAGACACACACACACACACACACCCTTGCTGTGCCCATCCACATGCTCCTGACCAGTAGATGGCAGTGGTGAGGGTACTGTCACCTGGTGCAAGCCGTGGCCCTTCAGGTTGGAAAGCTGGTTCAAAGGTAGGCAGATGTTCCTGAAATTTCCACAAGAGGCTCACACAGGTAAACAGTTCCTCAGACTGCAGTTTGCACAACCACAGTTAGGGAAGTTGATTGTTTTGGCTTCTTGAATTCTCTGGGAAAATCCTATTCCCCTTCTCTCTTCAGCCACCGGTTGCCAAACATCTGTTGACAGAGCCTGTATGTCTGGCCTGAGTCTAGAGGGCTTGGAAGGGCACCTCAGTCCAGTGGAAATTTGTATGAGGGAGATGGAGACGATCTGCTCTTTTGTGCAGGGAAGACCCTCACTGGATGCACAGGGGGAGGCCGAAGTTAGCTGCGTCCTGGGCAAGGTGCCTCACTCCCGGGCAGGGGAGCGGTAGCCCTCCACTGGCCTGGTGCGGGCCTGTCCAGCCGTGCGAACTTGGACACGTGATTTGCATTTTTTGAGCCTCAGTTTTCTCATCGGTGAAATGCGGACATATACCAATTGCATGATTGCAAGCGTTTACTAGGGTCCAGTGTCCAGCTTATGGAAAGGAATGGGAGCACTTGGTTTTGATGGCGGTGCAAATGGCAGAAGGTTAAGTGCTGCCTTGGGAGCAGACTGCCCATCAGACTAGAGCTCAAATCCTGTACCTTCTGCCTCCTAACTGTGTGACCTTGGGCAAGTTCCTCTCTCTACCTCACTTTTCCTGTCTGTAAAATGGGAATAAGAATAGCCCTCTCTCCTAGAGTTGTTTTAAGTACTGAGTAAATTCACATCAAACCCTTAAAATAGTATCCTGCAGAGAGTAAACCCTCAATAAGTGCTTCATAGAAACATTGTCATTGTCATCTTGTGCTGCTGGTCTCTGTCTGGGTCCCCCATATGACCACTGTCCCGACCTGCTCTGCTCCTTCTGGGGGTTGACCCCTCAGGCTTTCAGCACCCCCTGTCTCAAGCTCAGTGTCTCCTTGATAGAGAATGAGAGCAATCCCTCCCTTAGAGGACACCCATTTGAAGGGCAGAACCTGATAGTGGGGAGAGGGGGTTGTAGCGCTTTGTTTCGGGGCACACAGTTGTGCACCAGCCCTTTTCCTTCCATGCACCAGCCCTTCTGGAGGGTCTCCCTCTGATAGGAGAGCACTATTGTGAAGTCTGGCTTTTTTGCCAACTATTTTCTTTCTTTCTTTCTTTTTTCTCTCTCTCTCCCTCCCGCCCTCCTTCATTCTTCTGTCAATTTCTCTACGGGGAACCCCTATTTAAAGACTCCATGTTGGCTTTTTATGTTGGAGCCATGCTGTGGGCACAGTTCAGGTGTTTCCCAGGACACAGCTCTTCAGCCCCCACATAAACCAGTGGATGCAGACAAGTGACTCTGAGGAGGGCCACCAGCTCACTCCTCAGGTTTGCTGTCTGGGCAGCAAATTGCAGACTCAAGGAGCTCAGCTGCAGCCTCTCCTGGACCTGACCCCCATGACCTATATAAACTGCAGCACCCAGAGCAGGTCCTTAATCAAGACAGTTATTTGATCAGTTCCTCCTTTGTAAAATAGAAATACTATAAAATAGCAGCTAACATTTACTGAGCACTTGTTTTGTTCCAGACATTATTCTAACAACTTTGTAATACAATGATTGTACGAGGCAGATACCATTTTCTTCCCATTTTACAGGTGGTGCAAGGAGAGGCTAAGTAGACTGACCAAGGGCACACAGTTGCTAAGGGGCAAAGTCAGGATTCACAGCCAGCAGCCTGGCTTCAGAGTTATGTTTTCACTACAACTGTGTCTACTCTGTGACCCAGGACGACCCTGTCCTGAAGATACAATGATTCTAAGTTTTGCGCTTCCTGCTCAGTCAGTGAAGAGGAGGGAGGAGATGAATCAGGATGGGGGAGGGGAGAAAGGAGGAGGGATGGTCAGGAAAAGAGAGGGAGAGAGATGAGGAGGGGAATGAATGGTCCTGAGGAGGAGGAGAGAGGGGAGAAGGACAATTGTCAGGAGAGAGGAGGGTGTGGGAAGAGGGGAATGGTGGGGGGAGGGGAGGGAGAGGAGGGGAGTGGTCTGCTGGGGAAGGATGGGCAGGGGAGAGGTAGGAGGAAGGAGTGAGGAGAGGAGGGTGTTAGTACTAGTGATGGTCACAGTGGGGTCTGCAGGATTCCAAAGCTCTTTGCAGAAACTCAGTTGCCATATTTCTAAAAGAAAGAATGGAGTGTCATTACTTTGTCCGGACAGCCCTGAGTGGGGAAGGGAACTCAGTCAAGGTGAAGAGTTGGATCAGCTTTTCAAGTGCCCTCCGCTCCTTTCTCCCTCTCCCCTCACTCCTGGAAGGCTGCCTTGCTGTGGAGCTGGCAGGCTCTCTGCTCTCAGGCAGGATTACAGGGAGTGTGGACCTCCTAGGCAGCATGTCACTGAGGCCCAGGTCAGGCCTGGAGAAAGGAGGCCATCTGAGGGCAGCCCAGGGAGATGGCAACACCTTCTTCCTGACAGAGCCTCCCACTGGGACCCTTGAACCCTGGGCAGCAGGAGACCTGCTGGGCTAGCTGAGCCCTGAGCTGGGGCCGCACCTGCAGGAAGGGAGGTGAGGGCACGGTTTTTGGGTCTGTGGGCTTATTTGGAGGGGACTTTCAGGGGGGTGCTGATGGTGCTCATGAGGGAGATTTCCCTACCCGGCAAGCTCAGGCCCCGCCAGTGCCCCCACCACGGCTCCACAGGATTGGGGTGCTGCACCTGACTCGGACAGAAGATCCTGTAAAGTGGCTGAGGACCTGGAGAGTTAAGGCTGTGGAACGGGGGGAGCTAGGGCAGCTGCCCACTTGTCCTGAGGGGAGAAGTGGGGATTTCAGGAGCCACTGCAGTGGACCAGGGAGGAAAGAGTTGAGGGCAAGGAGAGGAGATATATTTAGTGCCTTGGGGAGAAGTCTGGGCTTATCTGTCCCTTTATTCCTTCAGCCTTCATTTCTTACCACTTAGATTTATTGAGGGCCTACTTGAGCCAGTGGGCTGAGTGGGCCTGGAGTGCGCAGTCCAGTGGGAGGGAAGGGGGGATTGAGAACGGGAAATGACAGTTTCCACAAGCTGCAGAGAAGCACAGTGCACAGGGACAGGCCCCAGGGAGTGAGGACTGATGGCATGCAGGGAAGTGGGCATGCGGACATGGGCAGAGAGGACAGTGTCGTCCGCTGGCAGACAGAGCGTGCAAGGGCTCTGTGACAGGAAAGCACAGTCCTTCTGGACCTGCAAGGTGACCAGGGGGTGGGGGGAGTGACAGTGCTGGGTGAATCTGTAGAGGGTAGGGACCACGCCTGGAGAGTTGGGTGCAGAAAGCCACAAGGAGACAGGGTGAGAGAGGCAGTTGGGGACACAGAGCACGTGGGAGGAGGGCGAAATTATTGCTCAGCCCCCAGCCCATGTGGACGCAGGACATCAGGTCAAAAGACCCAGCTCCACACAAACCCAACATAGGACCACCCTCTGGAGGCTTTTTATGCCTTAATGGGGTGAAGCATTGTCCCTTCCTTGCCTGCTGCCTCCTGGGTTACTTAAAAAGATCAAGTGAAATCAAGCTGTTGTTACCGCCCCTATGGGGGTGTGGGGGGGCCTCTGGGGGCTCTGAGCAAACCGCAACTACGAGGGACCAGGATTCTCCAGCCTCACCATCACATCCTAGCCCCTGCAGTGTAGATGTCACCTGCAGTGCAGATTGTTCCCTGCCCTGAGGGGAGAGGCACACTGGGAACAGCTTTTACATTAAACACAGGTATTTTCAGGAGCAGACACAGTCCTACATAAATGCTTTATTTTCTATAATTAGGCACTATTTTACTCAAGTCAGCTTTGAGAAAGGCTCAGGTATCGTTTGATCCATTTTAGCTAGAAGAAGAAATGAGGGTCACTTTATCCACACCCCACACGCCCCCCTTTGCCCAAACAGCACCACATTCTGATCATGAAGGCCTTAACTTTCTCCATCAAGCAGATTGATCTGCTGGGAAACTTGCAGCAGGAAATCCCAGAGTCTAACCTGAATCCAGTTTGCTGAGTTTTCAGCCCTTCTCTCCTCCAGGTGAAAAAGAGATTTCTAAAGATAAGCATATCTTTCCCCAGGGAGACACAGAAAAGGAGCAGCCAGGTGACAGGTCCCCCTCCACCTGCAGACCAGCATTTGTATGGTGGTGTGGAGGAGTGAGGTGAGATGCTTGGTGCCCTCCTGCTAAGCATCTGACCTTGAGCTCTTGACCCCCATGTCCTCGTTTCCATGGTGAGGGGTCAGTAGAGCTGAGTTCAGAGTCTCAGACATCAGTTGTGGCCCCTGGTCCACACACACACACACACACACACACACACACACACACACACACATCCTTCCCGGAGGCGGCAGGCATTCCCTCACGTGGTCACAGCCTGAAAATCCCTGAATCAGCTTCTTTTTATGCAGACCAGGGTCGGTGACCAGCAAGCTGCCTTCTGAAGAGAGGCTTTGGCTCTGCAGCATTGCAGTGATGCTGATGTCTTGGGGCTGGGGACACAGGGGTGGAGGTAGAGAAGAGGAGATTGGTCCAGGTATGGGATGTCCTGGGGGCCTCAGACTAGGGCAGGGGGTGAGAAGACCTGGAAAGCCCTGTGAGGCCTGCTGCAACACACACCTTCAGGCATTTTCAGGAGTGTCACTCTGAGTGGATCCCTAAACTTGATTTATGATTCTGAATATGTAGGATAGGGACAAACAAGCCTGCTGGGAGTGGAGGAGGGCTGAGGGAAGCGGGGCAGGGTGCGGTGGCCTGGGGAGGTGGTGGCCTGCCACCAGCAGAAATTCCACCTGGCTGAACTGGGCTCCAGAGGTCTCAGTAGGTGTTGGGGATTGAGGATGAGGCTCAAGGTTGAGACTGGAGTGTTAAGAGAGACACAGGCAAGGTCCTCCCAGCCCTTTCAAATCTCCTCTCACCGCAGGCTGGGTTCAGGCTCCCTGATTTGGGGTTCACTGATGCTAAGGGTCCTGGGCTTGAGGTCTGGCTTTTTCCAGGTGGGAGAAAGCTGAGTTGTGGCAAGCGGAGCTCTGGGCTGGGTCCTGGGCTGGCAGCACTGGGTCCTGTGCCGACAGACTCTCGCTCCTCCCTCCCAGGGCCCTCTGCTCTCTTCCTCCCCAAGAAGCCAGTGCAGAGGCGCGGGAGCCAGTCCCGACCCACCCAGCGAGGCCGCTGCGGGGACAGCGAACTGCCGAACTGCCGACACTCTCTGGACTGAATACCCCCACCTCCCCTGCCCCTCCAATCTCTGCCTTTGTCTCCATCGCTCCTCTTCTCCCTCCCTTTTCTGTTCTTTCACGAATCAGGAAAACCTTCATCCGTATCCCCTGAAGCAAATCGGCTCCCTCCTACCCGCTAGCCGGTTCCCACAGCGGGGAGGTCCCCTCCCCCAGCCAATCCCGCACCCAGGAAGCTCATAAAGCTCTTAGGTAGCGGAGGTGGGGTGGAGAGTGTCGCAGGAGGGCGCGGAGCGGGCGGGGACTCCTCCGCAGGGACCTGGGAGCCCCGCAGGTTTCCAGTGCGCGAAGCCTGCCCCGCCACCCCAAACTTCTAGAGGGTCGCGGTAGCCTACACCCCTTTCTCCTACCAGCGTCCCTCGCACACACCTCCCCTTCCGGGGTCGCCCCTCCCTCCGCACCCACCGCGGTCCCGACGGGAGCTGGTGGGGGCGGGGGGCCGGGGCACCCGCAGGCGCCTCCCGCTGTGGGGATTGCCTGGGGCGGGGGCCCTGCGGCGCGATTTGCGGGATCGCCCTCGGAGGGGCCGGCCCGCGCTGTGTGCAGGCGGATGTGAGGAGCATCTCAATTGGCGGGCGGGGGAAGCGGGATCGGGTTGTTACTACTGCAGAGCGCGCGAGCGAGCGCGAGGAGGGAGCCGGCGGGCGGGAGGAGAGCCGCAGCGGCCGGCCGGCCACCGAGTGGGAAGAGGGGACCTCGACTGCGGGACCCGGGCCGTCCCCGCCCTCCGCCGTCCCACGAGCTCTGGCCGAACTGCGCCCGCAACGTCCCCGGGTAAGAGCAGCCCGGGCGGGGCAGCCTGCGAGGGCAACCCGTAGTCCCGAGCGAAGCGGCGTCCCGACCCCGGCGGCCACCGGGGCCCGGGCGCCGGCCAGGCAGGGTCGCCACACTGGGACACTCCGACTTTCTGGGCCCGGCGCTCACAGCCGGATCAAACTAAGTGCCGGGCGAGTTCCGAGTGGGCGTCTGGGCTCTGGACGTCCGCTGGTGTCGGAACGACCCGGTCATTCCCAGGGGAGGTGTCGAGAATGATCCCGGGACCCCGTCGCCCTCGCGCGGCTTCTACTCGCTGGAGCCCGGGACGCGCGCGGGTAGCGGGCGAGAGGCGGTGGTGCATCGGCGTTGGCACGGGAGCCAGGTGGGAAGTTAAAGCGCCCGCGCGGAGACTGTGGGAAGGGGCTCGGAGGAGGGGGACGAAGTGGGTGTGCAGCGAGAAGTGAGCGCGGGGCGCGCGGGACCCCACCCTTCCCCGCTGCAGTGAGGGTGAGCCCCCTAGCTCAGGGCGGGATGCGCCGAGGCCACCGCGGGGCGCAGAGCCCGCTTCTCCTCCGCGCCCCCGCCCTGCCGCAGCCGTCCAAGGCTGGGCTGGGCGGCGGCCTCCTCGGCCCCTTTCTCTCCCCCAAACTTTTCCACACTCCAACCAGCGCCGCGACTCGGTGCCCTGGAGAAAGTCGGGTCCTAAATATTCTGGTCGGCGCCGGAGCTTGAAGAGATGTCGGTAGGGGCCAGGGAGGGACCTCAGGGCTGCAGAAGGGCAAGCTCTACTCATTTTGCTGTGTGACCTTGGACAAGCGCTGTACCTTTCTGAACCTCTGATGGTGGAGGCGCGTGGCGCCCCAGTAGGGAATGGAGACGAGGTGGGGGCAGGATGGTGGCGTGAGTGAGTCCGCGGGAGGCCTGCCCCGAGCCTAGGCACTTAGGAATTCCTTGCCCTTGATCATGGGCTTCTCAGGGCGGGGAGCTGGGGCTCACGCACTTGGTGGGGAGGGTGTTAGCAGTAGAACAGTGTACCCAGCATTCCAGGGGGACTCAGGAGGCTTCTATTCTGGCCTGGCTTGTGACCTTGGACAATTTCCTCACCCCTCTGGGCCTCAGCACCTTCATCTGGAAAATGGGGATTTCCAGCTTAAGGTATCTAAGTCCCTCCCAGTGCTGACACCTACTGGCCCTGATATGCAGGTGAACCCGACGAAAGGGGCTGGGGTGCAGCCTTACTAGCCGCATTCCTCCTGTGACCTAGCTTCTGGGGAAACTGGTTGCCCTTCCCCCAACCCCTAAGTCAGCAGGACTGTGAGCCCCTCTGCCTACTCACCCCACTCTTGGAAGTGCTAGCTCAGTAAGGAGGATGTCTGGCTTTCCAGCGCTGTAAATCCTCTTTGCAGAGGGCAGAGGCTCCCCTGGGGAGAGGTTCCCAGTAACAGATAAGAAGGAGCCCCTGGAATAAAGGGGGATATCAAGGACCTCCCAAGGTCATGCTGTCTGGCCTCTAGGCAGTGCTGCATCCTCAGAAAGGAGGCTCTGAAGGAGTCATGTTTGGAAAGCTCTCCACAGCACCCCACTGTATAATCTCACAGGCCTTTGCCACAGGAAATTTTAATCTGACTCCTTGGG